>JASDQU010736312.1:14836-25123 GCA_032191745.1 Picea mariana | reverse complement strand
CCCCCCCCTACCTCTCTAGCTACCTTACAGGGGATTTCTTACACCAATTCATTCTGCCAAAAATTTCCATCCCTTTTCTTTTTTCCCTCTTCTTTCCATTTCTGGTTACTTACTCATTTTTCGGAAAATGTCTAGGTGTGGGAGTTGGCAAATTCATGTCTTCAGATATCCATTGTTCCTTTTATATCACCAGCCCGACCAACCACTTCCCCATTTCATATTGAACAAAATTTTTGCATTGCGGATTACCGGATAGGCAAGTTACTGGATAGGTGGGTTCAACATTGCGTTTCCATTTTCCCTCCGTATACAAACAACACACAGGCTTCTGTGATCTACAAATTAGAAAAAAAATTCCCCTTATCTCCTTTTTAGCACTTTTCCTTTATCAATGAACTTAGCAAAATTAATCTCTTGGAATAAGTTGAAATCAAAGAATATATACTATGCGAAGTCCAATGAAACTATCATATTAACGAGAGGACATTAAAATTCAAATTCGTCATTGTTATACTTGCGATGAAGCTAACGGTTCAATAAATTTACTTAATCATCCAAAAATTGATTTTCTTGTAGCTTTCTGACGCTTCTCTTATAGAAATAGATCCTTGAAACTATACGCCTGGCTCGTTGTATATATTCCTTGATTGAAGAACCTGTTCACATGTTTAATGCACTTCATAGTTATTGTTAAGACCACTAATGGGGATTTGTTACACCATTTCTCGGTTCTGAAAATTGCCATCCCCTTTCTTTTTTCCCTCTACTTTCCCTTTCTAGTTACTTACTCGTTTTTCAGAAAATGTCTAGGTGTAGGAGTTGGCAGATTCATGTCTTCAGATTTCCACTTACTTTTATATCATCAGCATGACCGATCGCTTCCCCATTTGATATTGAAAAAAAAATTTGGATCGCGGGTTCTTGGATAGGCGGGTTCAACATTGCGTTTCCATTATTCCGCCGCCTACAAATAACACCCAGACTTCTGCGATCTACAAATTAGCAAACAAATTCTCCTTTATTTTTTTTTTTAGCACTTTTCCTTTATCGATGAACTTAGCAAAATTAATCTCCTGGAATAATTTGAAATAAAAGAATATATACTATGCAAAGTCCAATGGAACTATCATATCAATGATACGACATTAAAATTCAAATTCGTCGTTGTTATACTTGCAGTGAAGCTGACAATACAATAACTTTACTTAACATCCGAAAATTGATTTTCTTGTATCTTTTCGACGCTTCTCTTAAACAAACAGATCCTGGAAACTATAAGCATGGATCACTGTATCTATTTCTTGATTGAATAACTTGTTCACATGTTTAATTCACTTCATAGTTAACGTTAATACCATCAATGGGGATTTCTTACACCAATTCTTGCTTTCGACAATTTCCATCCTCTTTCTTTTTTCCCTCTGCTTTCCCTTTCTAGTTACTTTCTCGTTTTTTGGAAAATGTCTAGGTGCGGGAGTTGGTGGATTCACATCTTCAGATTTCCACTGTTACTTTTATATCACCCACCCGACCGACCACTTCCCTGTATCATATTGAACAATTTTTTTGGATCGCGGGTTCCCGAATAGGCGGGTTCAGCATTGTGTCCCCATTGTTTCGATGCCTGCAAACAACACCCAAAATTCCGCGATATACAAAGTAGCAAACAAATTTCCCTTTATCTTGTTTTCTTTCACTTTCTGTTTACTTGGTCCTTTTTTCGAATGTCTCCTAATTTTATATACAACACCCAAAGTTTCACAATATACAAATTGACCCTATAAATCCATCATTGTCTCATGTTCCATGTTACACATTTTGCATTCAACCGTTGGGGTAGATACAATTTGAACATCGGGCCCTCACGTCTCCTGAGTAGAGCTTGTGGCCCTGTTTTCAAGCCCATCAATATTTCGTGTTCTGAGTATGTCTAATGCTTTTATTTCATGAGTCTGACCATCTGCTTGTCCATTGCATAATTGGCCACTGTTACCATCATCGGTTCCTGGAAAACCTTGCTCAACATTATGCTTCCACTTTTATGCTACGTACAAACAACACCTAGAATTCCGTGATATACAAATTGATGCCCAAAATATGTCATTGTGACATACAATTTGACAATAGGCCCCTCGTGTCTCCTGAGTATATCTTGTGATCCTATTTTTGAAACCCATCCAACCGCTTTCCATACTTGGCCATTTCTTGGAATCAGTTTCGCAGGCTGGAGGGTGAAAAAATTGTACAATTCTTAGTCTCTCTTTGCCATCCCTGCCACCTTCGTACTTCTTTCTAGATATGCAATTATTAAGATTTAATACTAGTAGTTCATCGTGCATGAACTGTTAATATTTTCATTAATGTCTGGAAGGCCGGAGAAGTTTTTTCATTAATACGAATTCAACCAAGATTTGCGGAGAAGAGTGTTATCCTTTCCAATTATTTATTTCAAACATGATGTAATATCTTTCATGCATCAGCCGGTTTGCGCCTTTACAAAATATCTAATTCTTAATCTCTCTTCGTTGTCACCACCACCTACGTACTTTTGTCTAAATATGCAATTAGTAAGCTTTAATGGTAACAACTCATTACACATGAAACCTGGATATTGTCATTGATCAGTGAAAGGCTCGAGGAGATCTTCCATTGATACACATTAAACCAAGATTTGCGGACGATTATATTATCCCTCCCCAATTTTCATTTGAAACATCATCTGGAGAAAATAAAAATTATCGTTAACTTATGGAAGTAGTTCCACAACAGTTCTGTCCAGATAATGAAAAACCTTCGGGCATGATGGGCAAAGTTTCCAGTATTCTAGGGCGTATTATTGCTACTCATCTCCGACCACGCAAGAGAAAAAAAGGAGATGGTCCCTTGGTGCACCGAGATATATATTTCAAGCCAAAGAATTCCAAGGAAACCCTGCCTTCTCAGACAACCTGCCCACCTGCACTGATGGTTGGCGCAGAGGTTGATGTGATGTATTTCGAGTCGGAAGAAGATGATATGATGTACTATGATACGACAATGGTTGATTGAAATGCAGATATTGTTCTAACTCCTACGCCCAAATTTAAATCAATCATAATAGGCCACCCTTCCCAGCTCGGTGAAGGCGGTCTTGACAACACCAAAAGAATGGGTTTCAGAAAATAAACTGACGTTGAACACAATAGCCTCTTTGCAACTCGAAATTAGAAATTCCATAGTTCCAAATTAGTCTGTTCTGGGTGGAAGTCTTTCACTGCAAGGAAATTATTTGTTGATGCTCCTAGAGATATATTTCAAGCCAAAAAAATATTCAATTGCGGGACCATTGTCTTGTTCTCTGGATATACAATTAACATCTTAGGGAATGAGGACCAGAACTCTCACTGGTGCAAGAAATATTCCTTCTAGTCATATCCTTCCACCCAGAATGGACTAATTTGGGCATCTGGAATTTCTTGTGCAACCTGTGTCCCTGAATTTTTCGACTGTGAGGAGGTGGTTTCTTGGTGTGTCCTAACTTTCAGTTTCAGGCTATTATGTTTGCCCTGCAATGCTTTTCATCTTCTTCCTCATGGGAATATTTTGAGAATTATCAATTTTACCGCATGATTGTTGTCAATATTCTTCAAGCCAATGATTTATTCCACTGCGGACCCACTCTCTTGTTTCTTTATCGGCTCAGGTCTTCCGCAAAATATTGAAAACAGGGAACCGAACATTAATCCATCGAGGAGAAGACTGCAAGGATTTCCTAAAAAAAGAGCATGGTAATCAGTTTTGTATGCATGTTGAAGAGCATCTCGATGGCTCCTACATGTTGCAGATCTCATTCCTGTGTTTATCGCAAATATGTTCAATGTTTGGGCCCAAAGAACTCGGTCCAATTTCTAGGGATGGATATACAGTCCTCAGTATTATTTTTTTTTTAATGGATTTAGTATTAAAAAAATTTCTTTGGAGTCTTGGTTGCTGCTTCTTTTTTTGGATTTAACACCTTCTCATTTCCATGGTTTGATAGTCTCATAGTTCTTTGATATTGTATTTTCTTAAGTAATTTCTTGTAAAATGGAACATTTAACAATTATATGACAATGCACTGTGTCGATCCATCAAGATTTTATGAAAACACAAATTAATTTCAGACAGTTTCAAACCAACTTTCAATTCTATTCGTAATGTAGATAGAACATAGCAAGACCAAATCACAATGTTGCAACAAGATCGTCATTCTTGTTTTTAGACATGCAATTATTAAGATTTAATGTAAACAAACCATCATGCACGAATTTTAATATGTTAAATTCGTGGAGGAATGTATCAAGAACACAATTACTCCCACAAGTTGCAATAAAATATAATCTTCAACAATGCATTTGCTGACAATTACTAGAAAATGATGGTTTTGCAACAATGGGACTTGTTTGAAACCAACTCCCACTTACGGAAATTTCCCTCTGCCTTTCTATTTTCCCACTCTTTTATGCCATGTAGTTTCTCTTTCTGGTCACTTAGTTGTTTTTTCCAAAAATGTCTTGCTATGCGGGTTGGCGGATTCACGCATTTCGACCGAGTTCTTCCCCTTTGTCTAAATTGCACTTTCCATTGTTCTGTGCCCTGCAAACAATACTCCGACTTCTGCTATATGCAGATTTACTTCTGAACTCCCACATCATCCCCTCTTCCGTGTTACACATTTTTCACTGAAATGTTTCGATATATACAATTTGACAGTAGGGGCCTTACATCTCCTCAAGAACCCTTGTTACCCTATTTTGAAGCTCGTCCGACCGCTTTCCACACTTGACCATTTCTTAACATCTCTTTCGTGGATCATCGAGTTCACAGGTTCAGGAAATTTCCAATTTCTAGTTGTTGTTTCCTGTGCCCGCTACCTTCAGATTTCTTTCCAGGTATATGAAATATGTATACAACTTCTCCAGAAACGTACATAAAATATTATGCCACAAAATGGAATATCTATTGCAGATTTGAATAGATTGGACCTTCTTTTCCGTCTTCTATACTTAGCTAAATTCCCGTTTCTTTTTCCCTCTACTCTCTCTTTCTCATTACTTGGTCATTTTCCCGAAAATGTCTTTGTTGGCCCTTGGCTATGGAATAAAGAGAATATCAAGGAAGCAAAGGTGAAATATGAACTGCGTAGAAGACGAAGAAACTGATATTAAGGTGAAGTGAGAAAAAGAGCAGAAAAGATGGAGCAGAGTATGAGGGAAGTGAGTTGTTGTATGAGGAGATCGAGGATGATAGATAAGCAATAAAGACAGATCGTGGACAACTCAGTAAATGGGAAAATCCATCGTTGGATATGTTGGAGCACTGTGCAAGAAGGAAGGAAAGATAGGTCGGCGAAGCCCTGAAAATCAGGGTCAAGTTGACCTAGGGTTTTGGACGTGTAGGGTTTTGGTATTTAGGGTTTTGACACTGACCTAAGGCTATTTGTGAGTTGTTGTAATGTATAAATAAAATTTTAAAGTACCTGGGTCAGGTTGGTACGATACTGTTGTTGATTTAGTTGTATTGTCACATGAGAGATTATTGTATGGTGAGAGAGAAGTGCTAAGTGTGAGAGCCTTTTGGTATTGTAAGACCTTCAACTGGGTGCGAAGTTCAAATACTGTAGTTGGGTGCGTAGGAAGGGGAGAGGAAGAGAGGAGAAGAAAGAAGATATATTAGTTGAGAGCGCAAATAAGAACTGTATGCTTTATCTTAATATATCATAAGCATAGTTCTATGGACGTATCCCTAGGGAGAGGGTCAACCATGTACATCATGTGTCGTATGTGTGATTGATGCTTTGATCTTTGTCATTGTTATATTTTTATTTGAATTGTTGTGTTAGATTAGATCTATAGCTGTGTAGAGTAGATCTAATAAGGTAATAAATATATGATGGATATGTTGTTGTTTGGTTAGATCCACTTGATATTCCCTTTGTATGTAGGCATCTATGTCCTGCAACCCCCTCATAGCTTCTTTCGGTGAGACTACTTCTACTTCACAAGTGCTGCCAAAAGGGCCAGTAGCTAGGGATTGTTGGTTCTCTCTTGAAACTGAACCCTGGGTCTGCCCCTGTGCCAACAAATGGTTTCGTTGTCAAAATCGAGATATTTTTGAGGGAATGCCAAGGTGGTTTCCATCGAAGAAAGAAATATAAAAGTGGATAGAAGAACAAGAGAAGGACTTTGCTGAAGAAAATAACATAAACCCTAATATTAGCACAAAGGATTGGTTGGAGAAGTATATATTTATTGATATACATGAGATCTTATTTGGAGTAATACATAAGGAACTATACAAGTGGATAGCAAGTCTAGTAGATACACAGTTCGAGATCCAATCTAGATCTCCTGTGATTTGGACAGTAGCGCTGGTCAAGAAGGTCAAGAGAGTTGACAATGCTGTTTCAAGAGAAATAGATCACTAATTCGATAACACCATTGGAGGGTACATCATCGAGTTTTCTATTGACATATTAGAATCGTATAGCTAAGCCGAGAGATATTTTTTCAAGGGACCCAGAGGGAGATTTTTTCATTTTCTGAAGCTGAGAATCAAGATTCTATTGCACGAGAAGAACATCCTGAATATATAGTAGATTGATCGGATCTAAAAAGGCTAATGTTCAAGAATTCAGACAGTGACAGTGACACAGAAGCTGGACATATGCACAGTGGAAGAATATTCAGAGAATTTCATCTTGTGAACCTATTTAAGGATAACTATGGAGATGAGGGTTTCTACAGTGGGGAAGAGGTAGATTTGATAGACGAGGAACATTCAGAGACTATTGGAGCAGAAGGAGAAAAGACTGAAGATCTTCACCGAGACAGATCGGGAACTTCAGGAACTATGCAGACTACTGAATTAAGTACTATTATCCCTCCTGTTGTTTCAACAACATTAAGAAATCAAAGTAATCAAAGTCACCAGAGTGTTCAGAGCACTATCACTGGTAGGCCACCACATACTTAGTTAGGAAGCCTAGGAAGGTTTGTGGCAGATGAGATGAGGCTCCCTATTTTTAAGGGAGATGGATTTGAAGATCCTGATCAGCACTGGTTCTTATGTGAAGCTGTGTGGAATATTAAGAATGTCACTGACGAAGATGTCAAAAGAGATCAATTTAGTACCACTTTGAGGGATCACACGTTGAGCTAGTACATGAAACTTGTCCAAGGACATGCCTAGCCTAAGCCACTGAATGACATCATGAGTGTGTTAATTACAGAATTTAAGAAACCTAAATTGGAGTCACATTGTATCATAGATTTGAAGGAGATCAAGCAGAGGATAGATGAACCCATTTCGGAGTTTGATCAAAGATTCAAGACCTTAATAGACCGATTGGCTTTCCAGATCCCAGATGAGAAGAACAAGGAATGGTTCATTGTTGCACTGTTACCACACATCAGAGTTCCTCTGATGAAACAAAAGATTACTTCATAGGATAAGGATTTGGAGATCACCATGAAGCTTGAATCAACCCATATGGGAGAATCCAAGGCAGGTATGAGTCAACTCTTGAGCCAGTTAATGAGTTTGTCTTTATAGGTAGAAGATCTGAAGAAATATAAGGGAAAATACAAGAGGGAAGACATATGTTGTGTTAGATGCAGATCATAAGGGAATGAAAAGGATCATTGTCCATTGTTTCATGAATTCTTGGCCTCAGGAGCTTTGAGCCCTTTGAATCAAGTCACACTACCCTAGTGCGAAGTATGCAAAAACAACATTATCCCAGTGAGTGCTATTACATGCAGAAATACGTTCAAACACCCATAAACTTGTACTTCACATTTTGTAAGTCAGTAGGGAATGATGATAGATATTGTAGAGCCTATGACCTCATGCACGAAAGGTCAAGAGACATATACAAAATCCAAGGTTAAGTACAACAAGAAGGAAACACTACGTAGTATAACTGTCCAGGAAGAGGAAACGTCAATCCTTGCGGTGGATTCAGAGGACAAGGACGAGGAGGTGTTATGGGTTGATGTCGAGGACAAATAATATGTTATAACTGTGCACAACCAAGACACTTGGCAAGGGACTGTCAGAACCCTTGTAGCACTTGTAGCTATTGCAACTCTTTTGAGCATGTTATTGAGGATTATCTTGTGCTGCTAGCTAAACTTCAGGAAAGATGAGGACCTCAACAGAATCCACAAGTACAACTGATATATGCTAAACCATGTGGAGAATACCCTAGAGTCATTGTTATCACTCGAGGAGGTGAAGCTAAAGGAGAGGATAGATTGACCCAAGGAAATATTACAGAAGACTCAGGAATCAGGAAAGCTACGGAGAAGACCCAATACTTTGATGCAAAGAAAGAAAGACAAATATTTGAGGAGGAAAGAAAAGAGTTCAAAGTGGACCAAGGCTCTTCATCCAAGACATGACTAGAATTAAAAGAATATGGAATGACTCAGGCATTTGATCAGTCTGCTTCGCCAAAAGAAGGAAAAGAAGTAAGCAAACTTATGGAATTTTTATATACTTGTATTAAGTTGATTCAGGATGAGAACAGTGTACATGAGATACAAAATTTAATCAAACAGTATGAGTTAGGAAAGGTATATCCCTTACTGAATAGGGAAGTACATCAAATTGCAAGGAGTAAAAGGACAAATAAAGAGTTACACTTGAATTCTCAAATAGGAGAGTATGACATAGACTATGTGGTCTTCAACTTAGGGTCGGAGGTCAATGTCATGATGAAGCAAACATGGGCACTGATGGTAAAACCGAAGTTGATCTATTCCCCTATCAGGCTTAGAATGGATAACCAACAAACTGTAAGCCCATTTGGACAATTGGAGCATGTACCTGTGGACATCGACGGAGTAAGAACGTTTGCAGATTTTGAAGTAATTAAGATAGTTGATGACAAATGCCCTTACCCGACATTGTTAGGAATTGATTAGGCCTTCAATAATTCCACTGTGGTTGATTTAAATAAGAGACATATGACATTTGAAAAATATGGCCTTAGGTTCATCACACCTTTAGATCTAGATGAAGGTTAGCGATACATCGAACTCATCAGAGAGAAAGACCACGCATATGAACTGGAAAACATATACAAACTAACATCTAGAGAATAGGATTACATCAATCCTATAGCTGATGGAAATCTAAGTTGGCGAAGTGAAAACGCATGTTCCTCAGATTCAGAAGAAGCACTGGAGAACTATCAGAACCAGATGTATGAAGTCATATCTACCAGGCGATGTGCTAGATTAACCAGATAAGTCCGCTGGATTGGCACAACAGTGAGTAAGTTTCCCACATTTGATGGTCTAAATCCCTTAGAAGCATTCCTATCAGACTTTGAAGAAATTGTACCAACACTACAGAGATATTTGGCAATGGATGAGGCCCTGAAAGCCACACCAGCAAGATGGTGGGGGACACACAAAAGCGATATCACATACTAGACCCAATGTCTTACTTTGATGACAACGTGGTTCTCTGCACAAATAGAAGGCTGCGAAGTATGATACACAGAATGAAGTTTCCCAAAGGATCATGTGCGAAGCTACAAAGAATCCTGGAGAAACTTCCCTCAAGAGTAGTGGGTGCACAAATTCATTAATACGTTGGACACTACCCCTATCAACTGGTACAGTCAAGAGGAGCTGCACCTCATCACCACAGATTGGGAAGGTATGACTCAGAATTTTATAACTACCTTTTTATTTGAAAGTCAATATTCCTCATTAGATCAAGCATTACAGAGTGTGAGACATAAATTATTTGAGGAGGCATCTAGCCTCCCTTTGGAACAAGAAGAGGACGAATGGATTGCGCCCCTCCAGAAACTGCAAAGTTGTTATAACATCAATGTTGATGAAGACGATGATCCAAGGAAGGTGAACATCCAAAAGACAAAAGGCCAAAGAGATGTAGAAGGACTTGGATTTGAGCTACCATTCATTGGACAACCAATCAATATTAAGAACGTCAATATTGGGACAGAGGAGAGATCGAAGCTTGCCAATGTCAAAGATTATTGGGGCGCTACTACCATTGACCAGATTACAAAGTTGTTGCATTAGTATCAGGACTTGTTTCCGACCAAGTTCACTAATATGAAGGGTATCAAAGGACCTATGGGATATCTGAGGATATATTTGAAACCACATGCAAAACTAGTCAAACAGACACCCTACAGATTGAACCTGAAATATAAGGAAAAAGTGAAGATTGAGCTCGACAGAATGCTAGAAGCAAGAATTATAGAACCTGTCGAAGAGTCAGAGT
>JASDQU010736311.1:123183-184774 GCA_032191745.1 Picea mariana | reverse complement strand
TTTCAAATTATTTGCAGAATGAAAAATCATTTGACAACAAAAATACTAGAGATAGATAATATCCCAGTCACTAGTTGATTCCCATAACTTATGGGGTGATAACAACGGCTCCACCTGGGGATGGTACTTTCTCTGAGAAGTGCCAAGAATCTTGGTTCCTGTAGTCCTGAAAATTTCTGTCTAGTAGCCTTCGTTGGTTTTATTCTCAAAAATTGGAAAAACAATGGTTAGCAGCTTAGGGCCTTCTCTTCAGGCTTCAACCAATTGACTAATGTTCCTCACTCAGAAAATGCAAGTGAAAAATGAAACTTAAACTGGTATGTACAATGGAGAGTGAGCGCTCAAATCTTCTACTGAGGTGGGACATAATGTTTCAGCATTCTGCCATTCACAGGCGCTCCTGGCAGATCTGACCCATCGACATTGTTTAATAAGAAAGCATTGTTTCCCCTGAAAGCTTGGATCATGTATGGCCCTGTCCACAGATTATCAAATTTCCCATGCTTTCCCTTGTCCTCATTCCTGGCATCCCATCTTAACACCAAATCTCCTAGCTCAAAGTCGTCCTCCTTGGTTCATTTGTCAAAGATCTTCTTGATGTTTTCTTGGACGACCTGTGTTTTGTTGAAAACATCCTCCCTAGACTGCTGCAACTGGATCATCTGGTTGATCCTTCTCTGTGAGTCATTTGGCTCAGCTTGTACCTCTTGAAGTAATTTCATGATAGGGACTCCCAAATAAGTGGGGAAAACTGCCCTTGTACCATAGACCAGCTGGTATGGTGACATACCAATTGACCTTTTGGTGGTCAGTCTGTCAGCCCATAAAGCAAACACCAACTTATTGTGCCATGATTTTTTGTTTTCCTGCAATGTTTTCTTGATGATATTTACCAAATTTTTGTTTGAAGATTCTGCCAGCCCATTCCCCTGAGGGTAGTAGGCTGTGGAATGCCCCAAACCAATGTGATACTGGTTGCAGAAATCTATGAGTTTCTTCGACCGAAAGGCAGCTGTATTGTCAGTTATAATCTTTCTAGGACAACCAAAATGAGATAAAATATTATTTTCAAGGAATTTAATAATAACAGAGTCAGTGGCTTGCCTTCTTGGTACTGTCTCGATCCATTTGGTAAAATAATCGGTGGCAGTAAGAATCCACCTGTGTTGGCCTGAAGAATGTGGGTGTATTTCTCCAATGAAGTCAAGCCCCCATTGCTGGAAAGGAGCCTCAACTGAGATCGGTTTCAGAGGTAGAGGAAGGAGTTTCCTTTTGCCTTCAAATAGTTGACACTGGTGACATGCTGTTACCTTTTGATGCACATCGGCAAACAGGGTAGGCCAATAGAATCCAGCTCTGAGTATTTTGTTGGCTGTGACCTTCCAGTTCAAATGGCCACCACATTCTCCTGCATGAAACTCTTGCAAAACTTTATCATCTTCATCTTTCAGTAAACAATTTAACAGAATTCCTGTAGGATCTTTCCAATACAAATTTCCTTCTAGAATACAGAATTTCAAAGCTTTCAACTTCAAAAATCTAGCTTTAGTCTTAGTCAAACCAGGGGGAGCTTGTAAATTTTGTAAAACGAATATAAGGTCTGCATACCATGGAGAGTTGAGAAATACCTCTCTCACGTTTGGGGTCGCCATCTCACCCTGTTCATCTGCCACATCTAGAAAATTAATGTCAAGAGCATGGAAGTTAGATTCAGCCATTAATTTAGCAAGGCCTTGACCTTTGATTAGTTTCGTGGGCTTAATCTCTATATCGTATTCTAAAATGACAGCAATCCATTTTCCCCTTCTTCCATATGGATTGTCTTGTGTCAATATGTCCTTTGCTACCGCATTTGGAACATAAGATATGGTGTGGGAATGGAGAATGTAGACCCTGAAGTCTTTTATGGCTTTTACTAAAGCAAAAGCTTGTTTCTCCATTATCTTGTAATTCAAAGCAGTGTCCCTTGACGCTTTGCTAAAGAAAGCTATGGGTTGTTCATACCCTTCGTTGTTCTTCTACAGTAACACCGCTGCTATAGTATGTTCAGAGGCGAAAGAAAAGAGATAGAAATCCTTAGTAAAATCTGGACTGATCAAGACAGGGGCTTCTGTGAGAGCGCGTTTGACTTGTTCGAAAGATTGTCTGGACTCAGAGTCCCATTTTATTTTTACGTCCTTTTTAAGCATGTTTGTAATGTTCCTGAGGAGTTCTGTCAAATTGGGAATGAATCTTCGCAGAAAGTTAATTCTTCCTATAAAATACTATAGTTCTTTGAGGTTTCTTGGGTGTTCCAAATTTAGTATAGCCTCGATCTTGCTAGGGTCTATTTTGATTCCTTCCTTTGAGATGATATGTCCTAGCAGTTTTCCTTCTTCTAAACCGAAAAGGAACTTCTTAGGATTTAAAGAAATCCCAAACCTCCTACACTTCTCGAAGACTTGTCTAAGGTGCCTTAGGTGTTCGTCATCAGATTGGGAAAACACAGTCACATCATCTAAATAAACGAAAATAAACTTACCTGATTCTTCCCCGAAGGAGATATCCATTGCCCTGTGGAATGTGGCTCCTGCGTTCATCAGACCAAAAGGCATTTTAACATACATGAAAGTGCCCCATGGTGTGGTGAAAGCGGTTTTGTCTTGGTCATCCGGGTGAACTAAGACCTGATTGTAACCCGAGAAACTGTCCAGCAGAGAAATTTGACTGGACCCGACCACCCTTTGTAGGATGTGGTCCATTTTCGGTCAGGGGTAATTATCCTTTAGGGATACTTTATTTAGATTTTGGAAGTCTATGCAGAGTCTGATTTCCCCAGTTTTCTTACGTGTAGGAACCAGATTAGAGACCCACTTGGAAAAACGTAATGGAACTATGATCTTGGCATCGTACATTTTCTTGATTTCATTTTCTATCAGAGGGAGCAACTTGGGATTTATCCTCCTAAGTTTCTGCCTAAATGGTTTTTGGTCTTCTTTTACTGGAATCCTATGTTGTATGATGTTGGTATCATAGGCTTTCAAATCTTCGTAGCCCCAGGCAAAGACATCCGACAATTCTTTGAGCAGCTCAATGTATTTGAGTTTTTTCTCTGGGGGAAAAGATTTAGACAGTTTGACCATCCTAGGTTTCCCTTCAGTCCCTATATTATAGTCTTCTACATCTTGTCCATGGGCTTCTATTTTTGGTTTCTTGGCCACGTCGTTAGAATCGAACAATTCCTCTAAAGGAACTAGGCCTCTAGGTAAAACATTGCTTTTCAACTGTAAAACATCAGCATCTACTTCGTCATCGCCTAATTCTCCTGAATCTATGGTATTTACACTATCAATTTCAAAATCAGAATTATTTACATTTTCATCTTCATTCTATAAATCTATATTTGTACATTCAAAATTGTTTCTGCATTGCAGAAAGTCTTCAATTTGGTCATCATTACCAAACACTTGCCAGTACCTGATATTGTCGGGAACTGTAGATCTGCATTTCACCTCAATAGTATATGGGCGAGTCAGGCGGAAAGGAATCTTACAGGTGGTTGTTGATGTAGCCAATCCATCTGCCAGAATATTCTGTCCCCTCGGCATTACCTGCAAGTCAACTTCAGTAAAACACCTCAAGGCATCAAGGACAGCATTCCTATAAGCTCTAAGACATGGGTGTTTTGTAGCATACTCACCTTTAATTTGCTTGATTATCAACTCAGAATCACCTTTTACAATAATCTGTTTAGCACCAACCTTTTTCAAAAGCTTCAGACCGAGCATCAAAGCTTCATACTCGGAAACATTGTTAGTGCACTGGAAATTTAATTTGTAAGAACGGTTTTCTGAATACCTGTTTCTATGATTATGCAGCCAGACACCAGCTCCTTCTCCTTCTTTACTCACAACTCCATCAAAATCCATGCTCCAGAAATCAGCGGGTAACTCTTCATTTATCACGTTCTTCATCTTTGCTACCTCAATGATTTCTTGGCCTTCATCTCGACTAGATGTGTCTTCCACCAGCTGAGTATCTTTCTCTCCCATGTCACCATCATTGTACAAGATAAATGAATCTAAATCGAAATGCACAGAGTAAAGGGGATAATTGTGCGGTTTTTATTGGCTACTGACCATGTACTTCATCAATGTTTCTCTGTATAGCCTCCTTTGTTGCTCAAACACTGGGATAGTGGCATAAGACATATCCAGTTGCAGAGTTCCTTTCAACTTCGCCCCCCAAGACTAGGATAGCAACATTCCATACTTTGGCGGGATGTTTGCAACCACCACATCCATTACCATGCTCTTCACAGGAATTTGAACCAAGGTGATGCATAGGCCCTTGATCAAACCAATACACTTAACTTTATTGGAGTCGAATGAGTGTAAATCCTTGTATGGTCTGGTGACTTCCAATCCCAGTTTTTCCATTACTTCTTTGGGCATCAGATTGTGGGATGCACCCTAATCCAGCATAGCATTATGCAAGATCAAGTCGTGTATGTTCATACTGATGTAAAAAGGAGCGACCTCACCAGTATCGTCTCGACCATCTACTTCAGGTCCGAAAACAAGCTCGGGTCTATCATCAGTAAGGTTCAGAGTGTCTGAATGACTTGCTGATCCAATGGCTAAGGCCTTCGTGCCTATTTCAGGTTCGATGGCCAGTGCTTTAATCACCTGTGAATGATAGCCGCCTCTGTTCATAAACTCTGTAAGTGGGATGGGAATTTTTCTTTTGGCCAACTCCCCTTCCAGGCTAAAAGGTGTAGGGTTTCTACCTTGGCTCATCATTTCTGGTTTGTCCACCATATTCTTCTACTCAAAAGTACTCGGTGGATTGATAGGTGAAACCTCGAGCTGTGATGGCCTTTTCAGAATGGTGAGGTTTTTCTTCACGGGAGCGTCGGCTTTACTCTTCTCAGGAATCTTCTCAGCAGTAGTTTTCTCATGAGTCTTCTCAGTAGATGGCTCAGGGGTCTTCTTGGTCTCGGCTACCTTCTGTGTTTCAGTCGTCCTTTTTGGGGAATTCCCTTCTGTCTTCTTACTCCGTAGATTGTATTGACAATGTACCTCCAAAATAGCATTTTCAAAGGCCTGTTGTTCCGCGTCTTCATCTTCTTCACATACTTTCATTTGATTTAGAAGAAAAAGTTCTTGCTCTTCTTGGGTAAGAAAGATAGCTTCGTTGTCATGAATGCCCATGAGGTTGATGTGAGTGTCCTCCAATTCCTCAATCACTTCCCCCCCTTCATTAGCATACTTTTATTACAGGGGAGGTCTAATCTGCTGATCTGGGCCCCTCTGCTCTCTTTGATCCCTAGGATCTCTCTGTCTGATTTGAGGAGGGTTTCTCCTGAAATTGGGGTTCTGAACCTAAGGAACAGGTGTGTTGTCTCTTGGAGGATTTTTGTCTGACACAGTCAATCTTTCTAGCATTAGTTCCATTGTTCTGGCCATAGAATCCAATTTGGAATCTGTGTTCGACATGGAAGGTTCTTCTTTAATTGTGACTCTCCTTTCTGACCTCTGTTGTGCCCTCTTTGCCAATAGATTGGCCTTCACACTTATAGAACATTTATGCATGTCCTCCAGGGTGGCATAATTTCTTTCTCTTAGTTGGTATGACATGTCAGCATCAAATCCATCAGGGAATTTAATCAATGCCAGACCCCGTGGAGGTTTGATTTCAGTTGGGATTGCATTGTACAGGTTGTTGAAACGGGTGCAGTAATCTTGTACCGTCTCACCTTGATTTCTTCTTATATTCTTGTACTCTAACAGTATTTGGAGAGGTTTTTTCTTTACCTCCCATCTGTCAAGAAAACTCCTTTGAAAGGCGACAAGGTCAGGAATTGAGGTGGCAGGTAAAGCTTTGAACCATTTTTTGACGTAACCTGTCAAACTCTAGGCAAACAATCTCATTTGAACGTCAGCCTCATCAACTTCTTGCAAGTCAAAATAATCATTCATTTTGTCGACATGTTGTCGGGCGTTTAAAGGTCCTATTGCGTCTAACTGTGGGAGTCTAGTTTGATAGTCTTGGGGCATGGCATGTAGTGGCGCAGCCAACACCAGAGGAGCATATCGAGCTGCCATGATGGGTGGAGGAGTTGGGGCGACAACCTGGATGGTCAGCGAGGTAGCGGCTGAAGACGAGGACGAAGAGGGACTGGATAGTACTGAGAGAGTGATCTGTGGTTTAGTCATGGGAGCCAGAACTTCAGAAGTTTGGGGTTGCAGAACAGTTGGGTCAAAGATGATTTCAGTCACAAAGCTGTCAGACCGTGTTCTAACCAGACTTCGTTGTGGAAAGGTATCGAGGTCAAGGTTTTGGGAGGTAGTCGGCTTCTCGGGAAAGGAAGGAGACTTATGAAGGGGAATATGACTCACTGAATCGGGAGCTAAGGTCTTTCGCCTGAGCAACTGTTCGGGGTTATCTATCACTAACGCAGGTTCTGGGTTTGGGTGAGATCGAGTATGAACTTTCTTGGGAGCTAGAACTCTTTTTGGTTTTTTAGATATATACTTTTTAATTTTGCGAGTCTGAAAATAATATGTACAGAGTTAATCAACCTCTAAACATTACTTTCTTCTCAAATTCGAACTTTCTTTTTAGGGGAAAGAAAACATGAAATTATCAATTTTTAGTTCTTCCCCAGTGGAGTCTCCATTATGTTAGCACTTGGTAAATTTCCTAGAGGTTGAAATAGAAGAAATCTACAAAGGTAACTTTATTTAACCACTTTTAAAGCTGGGATCTAGCCCTTCCAGCTTCAGAGAGGGATCTCTCTATATGATTTAGCTATGTTTTCAATTTAGATATTAGGCTAGGTAAAGAAATCTGTAGGTTTTATTGTCAAAGTGTTTTTAATTGGTTGAGACAGTCTACACCTCCATTGGGCTATGGGGTCTGTGTTATAATAAACATGAGATACAAACCATAAACGCAAAGGAATACTTCCACAGGGAGAAATAATGTACTCAATGGATCTTTAATAGCTTAAATGATGGACAAAAGAAAAGATGAGAAAGATAAATTCAACTAAGAAGCAGTTAAGAATTTCTTAATTGAAAACATCAGAAGATAAACATTAAAATATTTAAAGTCAGAAACAGGGTATCCAAGATAAATCCTGCAACATACGTTACTCTTAAAGATTAGTTTCAGAAAACAATATGATCACAAAGAAAAAATAACATTCAACTTAGAGAATAAACATCACCAATGAATACATGCAAGAATCCTGTAAAGTGCCTCCTTTTATTAATGGCAGATCTCTTCAAAAAAAGTTACAGTCTGATAGCGTCAGGGTGTAAAGATCAACAACCCTCAATACTTCCAAAGGTGAAGTATTTATAATTCAAATTATAATTGTTCCTGTCATAACTGATCAGGATGTGCCAATTCTATTTTTAGCCTAACTAATTTAACTAATCAAACTGCTTGATGACTTGGTGCAATTGCACGCTTAATTTTTGGGTAGACCGTTGATGAAGCCTTTACACGAACTCATCTGACTGGACAGGTGACTGGACCTTGGACAACTCATCTGCTAATCGAGCAGATCGTAGAGTTTCTCCCATCTGAGATGACTAGGCACAGTGACTTTGAGCAATCTCTGATACACCTCGTCCATTTCCGTATACTTGGCAAATGTGGGCTTAGTGAGGAATATGTATCGAATCTCATGTTGGATACTGATGTCTAACTGAAGAGCATCCAGGAAGGCTTTGCCGGTGATGCTCCCTTGTATGCCAGCAAACTTTGAACTATCCTTAGACACTTCAGATAGTCTCTTTTTATAATCTGGGAGTGTCATCAGTTTATCATTAATGACCTTCAAACCGGGGATACCTTTCTTCTGGAGAGCCTCGATCTTGCTGAAGAACCTTTGTACCCCCTGGTCCATGATCTGAACCTTTTCTTCCAGTTGAAGCATTAAACCTCTTTTGGTCAAAACTCTTTTGACCTCAAGGATAGTCTCAGTTCTGTCTTCTATCTTCAGCTATTCTAGTTCTTCTCTGGTCTTAGAATTGAGAAATTTGATGATATCATTTTCCTGAGTTGGTCTATCCCCCAATTCTACTCTGATTTTATCAATGGCCTGTTTACTCCTCTGGAAAAACTCATTATTCTCAAACATAATTTGGATCATGGTCCATATCTCATTTATGGACTTTGTTATGTCTGTCCATACATTCTCTTTGACCTCAACCAAAGTCTTCCCTGCCACTGTTTTCTTTTAGAGTTGTTGTAGCTCCTTCTTGAGTTGCTCAGTTACCTGCTTTTCTTTGGAGAGACTGGTCTGGAAAGAAGTTTTGAGTTCTTGGAGGTTCTCAACTTCCTTCTTAAGCCTACTAATTTCTGTCTCTTGCAGGTTCATCTTTTCCATGGATTTGGCGAGGTCGACTGTCCCTTCTTTTGATGTCACTGGAGTTGCAGATGGGATTGTTGTCACTGCTGCTGTGCTTGCTCCTGAGATTGGGATGGAACTCAATGGAATGACTTCCATTGGCCTCATCTTCTCCCCTTTTAATAATCTTTCCATCTCAGTTTCCATTTCTTTGAGCTGTGTGTTTTGCTCCATGAGCATCTTAAGCATTTCATCCTTCTCACCTTCTTTCTCTGCTATTTTCTTCGCCTGTGAGTCTTTTGTGGGCGAGAGTTTCAGTTGTTTCCTTAGAGCGGCGATGTCTACATTCTTATTCTTTATCATCTCCTCTGCATCTTTGATGTTGGAGGGGTCATAGATGATCTTGAGGACCAGCTCCTCCAAAGTTTTGATTCTGTTGTCTTTTCCGAAGGATGATATCTTCTCTAGCTTGAGTTGTGTCTGGGCATTATTTAATGATACCTGAAATTTTGCTGCAGAAGCTAAAACATGTGCCAATGTATGGAACACCATCTCCCCTGTCTGTTTGTGCAGATCCATATGATCTGTTGGGTGCACGTCCTTCGTCTATAATTCGAAGGTGGCCCTCTTGTAGTCTATGATCACTTTGGGGTCTGGTACCTGCGCCTGAAGGAAATCCATGTGCATCCTACCCTTTTCTGTGTCAAAGGTAGACAGCAGCCTATGCTGCGCAGTCGACGTATGCTTCTGAAATTGAGCGTAAGTACTACTGGTAAGGGTTTGATTCTTTTTATTAATCATCTCATACTTCTCGAAGATGCTCAATTTGGGTCCAGTCTTGCTCGGCTGAGTGTCCAGGGGGGAGCCTGAGGATTTCTTCGATACTACTGGGGTGAATTCCTTATGAAGGACTATCCCAAAGGGTGGAATGATATATTTGACCACTGTGGTTGGTGGGGCTTCTTTCTCCCCCATAGAGCCGAGAACTGTGGTCATCTTGGGCCCCTTAGTGTGTAACTAAAATTCTTCGGATGACACCTCCATGATAGGCGGAGATGATTCTTGTCGAGGCCTTTTTTCCTTAGGGACCTGTGGCATGGTCGTTGGTGGCACAATGGTCGGGGGAACCTGCTGTTCCACTTCAATCAAGGTGTCAGACATACACACTGTCTGATTGGTGAATTTTTCAATCTCGGGCTTGGACTCATGAACATACGGGATGTTTTTATTTTTCACCTGCATTTCTGAAATGATCCCGCATGGATCATAGTGCCATGAGAAGCTCATAAATAATTTCATTTCTTTCAACATTCTGTCAGCTTCTTCCCCGGCACCTTCACTGTTGCAAATGAAAGAGCCAATCTGCCCCTTGATTCGAAGCTGCTATTTTTTCTTCAAAGATACGAAATGAATATCATCTGAATTCATGATCTACCTTATGTATTCTAAAGCAAAGATTCTTACCGGCACATATTTGGGCAGCTTGAAGGGTGCCAACTCGCACCCTAATACTCTGATCTTGGTGTGGTTTTGATACAGGTACCAATCTCTGGTCTTTGAGTTGTCGAAGAGATGCAGAATTCTCTGGACTTCGTCGTTTATTCTAGGCTCGGGCCTGCCGCTCAACATGCTTACCATAGGGTGGTAAAACAGATTGATGAATGCTTTGAAGTTGTATTCTGTGGAGTTATGCTTCAACAAAGAGGTCCATGCTGTGACTGGCTGAGGCCTTCCATCTACGTCCATTTTCTGCATGGAAAAACTGAATTTATCTGCTTGATAGAAAACAAACATGTAGGCCAGTACAGGCGAATATCTTAATATGCCTTCTATGCCAAAATTCATGAACTGTTCGTGAATATTGTCGGCCAAGAAGGTGCTGAAATCAAATTGTTTGGTGGGATTTTCATCAGTGGAGAAAATGGATAGAAAACCCAGAATGGGCTCATCTACCCACTGGTCAGAATAGTACCCTAACAGAGCACAAAGGGAGGAGATGACTTGGTTTCCTTTGGTGGAGAACATGGACGACGGGTAAGGGAGGTTTGTGGAAGGGAATTGAGCGGAGGGGGGAAGGAAAAGCTCAAATATTTGAGCTCTCTAGGGAAAAGTCATTTTCTGATACAACTCCATGAGGATTTCCAAATTGAAAGGGGATGCAAAATCAACATGAGGAATTTGCATCATTTGGTCTATGTCTTCGGGAGTGATGAGGAACAGGGTGTCTCCAGATGAGGATATGACGGCTCTCTGATCGGGAATATAGTGAGCTTGGCATTTAAGTGCGAACTCGGGAAAATGGTGTATCTAGGGAAAAAGGTAAAGGGGCAAATTGGACTCCCAGAGTCCAATTTCATCACTCTGGTCCAAGAAAACCTTCCGGAGCCATGACTGGAGGTCTGAAAAATCGAAATCACACTTGGTATCAATGATCAATCTATCTTTGTCGACCAATGGGATTTTGTCCAGGTCGATAGGAGGCAGGAGAAAAGGATTCTCCTCTCCTTCTGCTTGTCTTGTCTTTGGTGCCATCTCTGCAACAGTACCTGCAATAAACACGAAATTAGTGGGGTCGACTAACTGTGGATGAAGGCGACGGGATATAACGGAGGGGCTGGCTATGAGATTTTCTGGTGCGACGAGTGAACAGCAAAAATGGAGGAGAACGGTAATTTTATTTAAAACTGGGGTCAGTTGGACGCGGGAGACAGGTCAGCAGGATAACGGGTATGTTATCTAGTAATAAATGGACAACGGGCCACTTGGGGGTGAGATGGTAGGTGACGGTGACCCAAAACATATGGACGGGTGACGTGGTTGTTAGGGATTGGAGGTGAAAGTCACAATAAAGGGTTGTTCATGAGTGAAAATGGGTAGGGGACTGACAGCAGTTATGGGATGTGACATAACTCGGGAGAAAGTGGAACAAGTGGAAAATGACATCCATGAGTGACGGGAGTTGTCAGATAGTAGATGGTGATGGGACTTTGGGACCAAAAGGCTGACACCACGTATGACAAGGGGGCCCGCCAGAGGGAAAAACCATTCTAGACCCCCCCCCTCGATTAAATGCAGATCATCAGGGGGGTCCAAAATCTAATTAGGGTCGTTGATCTACGTGCCCTTTTCCTGGCCGCGGATCTTAGCGCGTCATTTATCATTCATTTCGAACCCCCTCCTCCATTAAAGGTAGAACGGACGGGGGGGTCCAGAATCAAAACTGGACCATGGATTTATGTGCTCGTTCCTGGACCATCCAAATCTGCACAAATCTTATCACCGATTCCAGACCCCCCCCCCCGGTTAAAAGCAGAACGGTCGGGGGGGTACAGAATGCTCTGTGCGCCGTATATCTGAGCACCGCGATCTAGACCGTCAAAATGTGCAGGGGGCATAAATGGGGAGCGGAAAATCACATGTAGTGGGGGGAAAACTTAGGATACATGCATTTTATGGGGTTTTTCCCCCAAATTTTCAAGGAGACACCACCATGGGGCTTCAACCAAACGTTTGAGACATGGTGCAACATTTTACATCAAGATGGTTTTATTGGGGTGAAACAAATGAAGCAACTAACCTACATGCTAATCTTCCTATGAAAACTAACCTATATTAAACTGTTGGGTTAAGAAATTACTCTACCCTAGGGCTATCTGACCAGGATTAGACAGTCTAGTCAAATTTATTCACTAATCTAACCTAAACATTTTGGCTAAGATTAAACTGTTTAGCCAAATCATTCACTACCCTATCAACATTAAATTTAAAAATAACTTGGACATGCTTGAAAGGTATCACCAAGTTACTATTATTGCATGGAGCTTTTGTTTCAATTCTTTTATGCCCTCTTTTTCTTTTTCTTCTTTTTCTTTTCTTTTTCTTTTTCTTTTTTCTTTTTCTTTTCTTTTTTCTTTTTCTTTTTTCTTTTTCTTTTCTTTTTTCTTTTCAAATTATTTGTAGAATGAAAAATCATTTGACAACAAAAATACTAGAGACAGATAATATCCTAGTCACCAGTTGATTCCCATAACTTATGGGGTGATAAAAGAACCCACCCAATTACACCAGATCATCGATAAATTCGAAGCTCGCCTTCGACGAGCTCAAGAAGACACAACTCAAGCCATTAAGGATTTGACACACGTACATATCACACTTGTAGAACAACAGAGTAATGAAGAATAGGAAAAGATGCCCTGAAAGCAAAGTGGGATGAGGAAAAAGCATAGTTACAGCAGAGAAAGGACCAATTGTTAGCAGAACAACTTGAAGTACAAGAAAGGGTTCACAAAGCAATTCGCTCAGTGATGGTCATAGAAGTGAAGATTGAAGAACGTGTCCCATAACAGGTGGAAAAACTTGAAGAAGTAATCTAGAAACTTCAGTAGTGCATCACAGATCTGGAACTTTGTACTGTGCCCAAGACTTTGCAAGAAATAAGAAATCTCAGGGAGGCAACTTCCCACAACGCAGTTGGTCGGTTAAAAACCCTTGACTTGGAATGCAATAAGTTGAGTGATAGAAGCACTCAGACTTATGAGAACCTCACAGAGAATCCATATTTGCAGGCATTGGAGGCACATGTCCAAGAAGCGAAGAAACATGCAGATACGCTACAGGTGCAGTTGAAGGCCTTGACCCTAGTCGAAAGAATGAAGAGATTTCCATAACAACGCACCACCCAACAACAGGTACACACACTGCAAAGTAAAGTGATGGAAGTCTCCTAATGAATTAAACCAATCCAAGAAAAGGCATGCTAACTGTTCACTGAAGTTTAAATCCAGGAAGCCGAGCTTCAACAGGTTGTCATCACTGCAAAACAATGCTTGGAAGGACAAGTAAATGACGCAATGATCCAGGAGTTCACTGAGCAAGAGGTTTCTGCACTACAATAGGTCAAAGCAGCTCGAGCCAAGATCGAGGAATTCAAGGCAGAATTGATCAAACCAGAGTGAATCGGGATGAGTCACATGTGAGTGTTGGGAGCCTGTTGGCCCTTGACCAAGTTTTGAGGAACACTTGGTCATAATTATCCATTTTTGGACTTCGACAGCATGTCAAATATGGAGCACTAGGGGAAGTGGAAATCACGGGATCTCAGTCCACTTTTGGGCCCCTTTTAGGGTTTTGGGCTAATGTAATGGGAAAGGGATGTCGGCCCATGGGTTTACCCATGCTTAGGCCCACTTTTGTAATGTATAAATAGAAGGATAGGAAATGTAAGAGGTGGTGGATGTGATTGTTTAGTGCAATTGACAGTGCATCTATGTGATGTTGAATAAGTGCTCTGTGCAAACTGTGTAAGGCTTGCAAGGCTAAGTGCAAGTTATTGTGTGGTTGATATAGAAAGCTAAGTGATGTAATGCAAGGAAGAAGGATATAGCGAGATGCACAGATCTTCTATCCTATGTGAAGAAGAGTTTTTGAGGCTTTGTGCTTGTAACATCTTGAAGACGATAATAAAGAAGAAGATCTTTTGGACGTAGCCCCAGGGGGGTGGTGAACCACGTAAATCCATGTGTTATGCTTTGTTCTTTGATTCAATGTGTTTATCTTTTCTTATGCTATGTGCTTTGATATATCCACTTATGCTCCGTGCTTCTTAGGTATATATGATTGTTATATTTGATGTGTATGAGGATGCTTAGTGCTGATCTACTGGATCTGATCTGGGTTACTATGGTTAAGTGCTGAAATACTGTAGATCTAAGTATTCACCGTGAAGCTCTGTGTTGTTTGTGAAGTATAATAAGGGTTGAATATTGATGATTGTTCGATGCTAAGTGCTATGTAAATGATATAATCATAGATATGTGTCCTAGCTAAGGTTGCAGACACTTGAGTCTTGCAACCACCCTTGCCTCTACCTCGGGTGAGACCTCATCTGCTTCACAGGTGTTGATGAAAGGGCCAGTAGTTAGAGCTTTGTTGGTGCACTCTTCAGCGTTGAAACTTGGGTCTACCCCTATGCCAGCAACTACGCAAGGCATTACAAAGTAAGCAGCACGGGAGACTAAGGAGAAGCTCACAGCTTTGAAAAAAAAGAACATGGAGGAAATTTGTAATAAAGAAGGAGAAGTGACAAAAGAGGTACAAACAACCCGGGAGACCCTCCAAAATTTGATGGAGGCATGGAAAAGTACAACACAATAGGACTGAGTGGCTCGGGATGAGAGACATGTGAGTTTTGGGGGCGTGTTTGACAGGCAATGGAAATAGTATTCATGAAAATCCTAAGTATGGAAGATGTGCACAACAAAAGAAGAAGAACAAGGAAGACAAGGTAGGCTTGGGAATGTGTAGTTGAGGCACATTCAGGAGTACACTACGAAAAAATAAAATATTCATCGGAAAAATTAAAAAAAGGATAAAGCAGAGGAATAAAGTAGAGAATAAAGAAATAGAAGAAATCGGGCGAAGGAAAATAGTTCGGCATGATAAAAAAAAAAATGTGAAAAAGTAGGAAGACCAGCCATCGACAAGGAAAAAACAACATGCAGGCATAAAAGCAAGTAAAGCAACCCAACTAGCGACTCAACACAAGTTTTCAGAAGTTGTCATGAATTTTAATAGGGTTTTGGGATGATAAAAGTAGGGTTTTAAGTCCTAGAATTCATTTATAAGTATGTAATGGGTTGGGAAGATAGGGGTTCTCTTGTTCTCCTGTTTTATTATGTTCTTTAGATGCATTGTCAAGAGTTCCAATTTGTCGAGAGTTCCCATTTTTTGAGAAGAGTGATAGAATAGGATGAGAAGGAAAGAGTCTATGTCTGAATGTTAAGGAGATGTTGCAGAGAGAGAGAGGCTTTCACTATAGAACTACTAGGCTAGATGAAGGAAAAGATAACATGATGTATCTTTTTAAGTGCAGTGCACAAGCCTGAGATAATTACAGAATGAATAGTAAAGAATCCATTTGTTGTGGGTGTTAGGACCCTACAATGTACCTTTTTGCTCACATATTTTGCTACCATTACATCCTTTTTCCACTCACATTTAAACTTATATTATCACCTTACCCTATCTCTCCAAAGGTATATAACATCTCTTCTCTTTACTATATGTTTAATCTATTTTGCATATAATTTTACATTACTCTCGTACTTAACCATTGATCAGAAATCTATAAGTGTTGAAACAATTCGAACTGCAGATTAGCATTGTTGTTCAAAGGCCCATTGCTGAAATAGTCAAAGCATGCAAACCCCGTGGCTGAAACAGTTCATGGTCTATGATGCTGAAACAACAACTCACACAAGAGGAAGTTGTTACACTCTCCATGGTCTATGATGTTGAAACAACAACTCACACAAGAAGAAGCCGTTACACTTTCTGTGGTCTATGATGCTGAAACAACAACACAAAGCTGTTACATTGAACACAACAGCTGTGCCTTGAACCAGAATTAACCATCACTGCCGCGTGACCACGTTGCTGAAACAGTCAGAACGCAAATCCCGTTGCTGAAACAACCCGCGATTTGCGATGCTAAAACAGCATAAAACAACAGAAGATTGTTACTCCAGTCGCAACAAAAACACCCCACTCAACATCTTTTCAACCATTGTAATGGCATTTTGTTACGAGAGACCAGGATATCCTATTTCAGTATAGAGATCAGATCTGACTAAGAATAGGATTCAGATGTACACATGTATTTGTTGATCAAATTGTATCAAGGGGATTCTCCTCTTTAAATAAGAGGAAATCACCATTAGAGGGGACCTTCTTCTTAACTAAGAAGGGATTTACAGAGAGGGACGTGTTTTTCTTCAGATTGTAATGTAACACAGTTGACAGATGAATAAAAGATTGTTTTGAGCATTTCTCTCTAGTTCATTTCGTTTCAGGGGAATCTTGTGAGAAGGGAGGGCCCACCTTCTTCACAAGATTCACCCATTACCTTT
Source organism: Picea mariana (assembly GCA_032191745.1). Lineage (NCBI taxonomy): Eukaryota > Viridiplantae > Streptophyta > Pinopsida > Pinales > Pinaceae > Picea > Picea mariana. Next base: position 168,520 of record JASDQU010736311.1, on the reverse strand, counting down.
GTAGTGTGTTAATGTTATTTCTGTTCATGTCTTGATTAAATTCTGTTTTGCTGAAACACTACTTTACTGAACTCTATTTGGCTGAAACACTAATTTATTGAACTATGTCTTGCTGACACTCTGCTTTACTGGTTGTTACATTGTTTTCATATAATTCATGCTTGAGTAACTGATAATCATTCTAGTTAGCAATCTTGTTTGGTGAATTCATGAAATTGTGATGATCAGAAGCAGGTGCTGAAGATTCCTGCTTGGGGAATAGGGTCCTGTTCTCTGTTAGGAGGTAGTTAGTCTTCAGTATGTGTCAATCATTTTAATTAGCAATGAGTTCATGAAAGTGTGATGATTAGAAATAGGTGTTGAATATTCCTACTTGGGGAATAGGATCCTGTTCTCTGTTAGGAGGTAGTTAGTCTTCAATGTGTGTCAATCATTTCAATTGGTAATGAGTTCATGAAAGTGTGATGATCAGAAACAGGTGTTGAAGATTCCTTCTTGGGGAATAGGGTCCTGTTCTCTATTACAATATAGTTGGTCTTTTCTTTTGTAGTGGTTTGAAGGATTTCTTTCCTAGGTTGTTATTTCTTAATGTAATCCAGGATTCTTTGGATAATCATTTCTTTAACTTTGAACTCTGCAATAGGTAGGTTGCTTTCCTGTAATTCAAGTTAGAACTTCAGTTTATTCAAGGCAAGGTGTGATTAATGTATTCTTTACTACAACTCTAGATTGCTTTTGAGATTGAGCATATACAGTGCGTGATTACCTTTGAAATAAACAGACTTCCCTGGGTTGACAATTTATGTATCACTTGATTGTTTAATTAAATAAGCAATTATAGTGACCAACAATGGGCATAGCCCAAAGTTAGGTGAACAACATTAACTATTATGTTTTTTGTCTTCTAAGTGATGGATCATGAATATTCTATTTATGCATGTTATATTAGATCTATTCCTTACATGATAGATGCACAATAGTTATGAATGTTACAATACTTGGTTTATGTTACAATTTGAAGTATAATGGTAATACATAACTGAATTCACTAAGTAACCTAACGAGAGAAAATATTGATTAACGCATGGAGAACATATAAGTAAGAATGAAAAGGATGATCACCTCCCATTCCCTCACTACTACAAAAACTCAGTTCCTACATTCCCAATAGATGCCTCGAGTGAGACTTCACTTGCATGTAGGTGATGTTGAAAGCGTCGGTGTCTGAATGGTTTTGTTGGTCAAGATAACTCGAACCTAGGGTCTTACAACCGCGCACAGGCCAAAACCTACGGTAGAAGTTGTAAAGGCCCAAGAATTTTTGGAGCTTGTTTAGTGTCTTCAAGGATGACAAATTGCAAATGAATTGGATATTGGATGGATCTACATGCACACCCTCCTCATCCACTATGTATCCCAAATATTGGATTCTTTGCATATCGAAGGAACACTTCTCCAAATCTGCATATAACTTGTGTTGTCACAAGGTGCCCAAGACCTATTGAATATGCTCCAAATGGTCCTCCCAAGTTTTTCTAAATATGAGGATTTCATCCAGATATATGACCAAAAAGGAGTTTTTGAATGGTTGCAATATATCATCCATCATATGAATGAATGTGTTCAGGGAATTAGTCAAGTCGAAAGGCATGACCAGCCACTCAAAGGGACCTTATTTAGACTTGAAGGTTTCCTTTCATACATTAGTTTTCTCAATTGGCACCTGGTGGTAGATTGACTTCAGATCAATCTTACTAAAAAATTTCACTACCTTTATTTGATCAAGAGGATTGTCAAACCAGGGGATTAGGTATCATTTCTTAACTATGATCTTGTTTAGGGCTCTATAATCAATACAAAGTCAAAATATCCCGTCCTTCTTCTGTACCAGAACAATTTGGCTCCTGCAAGGTGAGGAGCTTGTTCTAATGTGGCCCTTCAAAATTAGTTCTTGGATTTGGCATTTGATTTCTTCATCCTCCATAATAGAACGCCTATATATAGGCCCATTAGGAAGAGGAGAACTAGGTGTAAAATCAATTGAGTGCTTTACCTGATAATTCAAAGGAACCCTCTTAGGAGAGGAAACAATGTATTTGTGTCTTCTACTATATTTTCCATCTACTACTTCTATATAGAGAGATCCCTAAGAAGAGGTTTTGATTGTTGAAGTGACCTTCCATTCACATTCTGATCGAACCATAAAGAAGATGAATCTACTAGTATGAGAGAATACCTTTATACACTACTGTGTAGACATCAAAGAGGTCACAGTAGTTGGGACTACCTTCGATAGCCTCTAGATTTGACCTCCCAAAGTAATCATGAAACTACAAAGCCTAGATTCATAAACAACATGACAATTCCATATATATGGTTGTCCCAAAAAAATGTCATGAACTTCAAGAGGGGAAACATCACAAAATTCCTCATCTTTGAAGGGTTCGATGTTGTAGTGTAGGTGGCATTGTTGGATAATTCAGATGTCTCATCATTGGCTAATCCAACTAATGGTGTATGCATGAGGATGTGGCTTCGTTATTAGGTTCAACCTATTGAAGACCTATGATGAGATTAGGTTATTTTTTATATCATTGTCAACAATGAAATGGAGTGTGGTCCTCTTCACCCACATCTATGAGTCGAAGAGCCACTCCCCTTCTTCAGGCTTCTCTGGTTCCTCAGGCTGGAGCTTTGTTTTCATGATGGTGAAAATGGGTTCTATGTCAATGATTCAATTTTCCTTTTTTGGTTCAAAATCAAATTTTGTGTCATCATCTAACCTTGAGGCTTTCATCTCGGCCAACAATGACTATTTGGAGCGCCATTCATCAGTATTGTGGCAAGGGATTTTGTTAAAATCACACCACTTTTTAGTGTCCTTCTTCAACTTCCCATTACCCTTCTTGGTTGGTGGCTTGGACTATTTTTCTTGGGGCTAACCATCCTTACTCTGTCCTTTTCCCTAAGGGTTAATCCCAACATTACTAGTATTTGTTTGTGATGGGTTTCTAGATCCAAAATCCTGCTCTTTTTTTTTCTTGAAATTCTTCTCAACCTTGACAACATATCGGTCATAAGTGGCTCCCAGTGAGGATATGTACAGGAAATCCATATATGTTTGGATGTATCTATGTAGGCCACTTTATTACTTCGGAACCAGGTTCCTCTCTCAATCTTTAATACCCGTAATTGTGCATAAGTTATGGAAGATGTTGTTTTACTCCAATACAATCTGGTCTCCGTCCTAACACAGATTTGTCCATCTCGTGCATTGGTCATCATAGTTTTCAAGAGGGTAGTATTTCTCCTTGAGGGCATGACAAAAAACCATCCAAGTGTGTCCTTTCCAAAAAATTGGAGACTCGTCTTCGACATGTTTCTCATAGTAATTCCCCCACCAATATCTGACATTTGGAAGGGCCTTAAGGAGCACAAAGGTGCTTGTTTCAATGTTGAAAATTATTTGGATAGAGAAATAACCGTCTATAAGAGTTAACCATTTTTCCAAAGCATCGGCCTTTATCTAGTCTTCAAACAAAGAAATATAAAATTTAACTTGTACCTTAAAGGCTGTTGCACCTTTGAGGTGACTACTTGTTGAAGGTGCCTACATTGTTATTAGCAGGCATCGAAGGATTTGGGCGAAATTATCCATCATCTCATTCCTATGTTACATGAGGGCTTCTGAATTAAAAAGTTTGATGGGATTTCCTTCTCTCTCTTCTCTATTTTATTCTACCATGGGAGGCTTATTGGGTTGGAAGGAGTGTTTCTCCCCGAGATAAACTAGTTTGAGACCCAATTCTCGATAGCCTGATATCATTGGGGACATGCATAGAGAAACAACAAAGAGAATATTTATATGATACCACTAATATGAATAATATTGAGAATGACATGAAGGAAAATATATAACATATATATAACAAGAAAATACAGAGATATATTCCAAGGAACACAATAATACTGTAAAAACTAGATTCTATTAAATACTGTGTAACACACCCATGGTGGGTTGTCAAAATTTTGTTTTCCTTAATTATGTCAAATCCTCCATTCAGGGTCTTTATCACTTTCTGCCCGTCCATTTCATTCCAGCCACAGTCTCCATTCTCAAAACGGAGCTTAGAACTGGAAGATAGACCTCTCCCAAGTTCCTCGAGTGTTCATTTGTCAAGGCCACATGGATTAAATATGGATACGACTCACTATGCTTCATATTGAGTTCTTCGATATACCAGAGCTTCAAGAATTCCTGAATCTATGGCAAAGATCCATCCACTAACCAATCCAATGACTGGGCTCGATCCTCGGCTAAATCACAAGATAGAGGGGAATTCGACGTTCAACCTTCAAATTGAAATCCATGCCTGGCCCCTTTCCTCCATCTAGACTCGCATATGACCGTGGGATATGACCATACGCCAGGACAACTGACGCCAAGATAACCACCATGGGAATCCTTCTGAGTGGAAAATATTTGAATATCACAATCTAATGCTGCATGTCCTCAGAGAATTTGATGGCCCTGATCCACTTCGAGACTCCGAACTTTGACAGGTTCTCGAGTCTTCACACACGCAAACCTCGATAGTGAAATATTTTCGGAGTGTCGAATTTTCTGACACACATCCTCCTCTATTAAATGGTCACGATGAACTACGATGCTTCGACCTTCGGGAGTTTTGACGTCACCACACTCCTATCCTCCTGAAGCAGTCAATGCTAGGATTACTAAGTCATAGATCCAATGTCTAGGATAGGACCCGAAGGATCCTCAGATCTACAGTCCTAGTCACTTCACGAATTTGGGCTTTGAGAGTTCTTCACACTCCACCTTCACTTCCCTCTGAAGTACCTCTCCTCCAAATCACACAGATCTTCTGACACACACCCTCGTCTATTCAATGGTCACAATGGACTCTGGTGCTTCGGCCTTTGGGAGTTCTCCATCCACGCGACCCCACTTTTTCCGAAGTGGTTATCCTTAGAAAAAAAAGTATCTGATGACACCTATCCTCTGTTGACGGACGACTCTAATGAACTCTAACGCTCTGACCTTTGGGAGTTCTTTCTCTAACCAGCTCTTCTTTTCTTCCAGAGTGAATTTTCTTCGAACTGGCATAACTTCCACCACGTGTCCTTTTCCAATAGACGACTTGGATGACTTCGGGACTTCGGCCTTCAGGAATCCTCATACCTTCACACTTTGATCCTCTTAGAGTCATTCAGTGTCGGGCTGATCACAACCTAGATCGGATGGTCTGAGGGTATCCATGTAACCCCAAATATCTATAGCTTGTAACTTCCGCTCAATGGTCCCTTGGGTCTCGTTGTTAGGCCACTCCGAGAGGGACACTTGGAAACCCTATCACTCAAAACATGGGCTACCAAATGATATAGATGTTAATACTCATGTCCCCATGATAGAATGGTAGTGAGGGATCCTGAAGGATCCTTAGATCCACAATCCACATTGATTGCGGGGCCCCAACGTGCTCATTTTTTATCAAATGGCTCAATCGATGCAATTTGAAAAGTACTCACCCAACTTGATCTAATTGTGGTTGCTAATCCTCCATCCCAATGAGATCAACGACGTTGGTGAATTGTGGACCACGAACTAGCACGTCTGCTAATTTCACCTCTGCGCTCCGCAGTGATTACCCACCATCGATCTTCGTTCACAGATCAATGGTTCATAGTGATTGCAAGGCCCAATCTCTGCAATCTGAGAAGTGCTCACCTGATTCTATCTAATCATGGTCTTTCATCTTCCATCTCCAACTAGATCAATGACGTTGTTTGATTGTGGGCCATGAACTAGAATGTATGCTAATTTCTCCTCTACGCTCCACAATGATCCTCAACCATCGATCCAATTGAGCGACCGGTGTTTGATTTGTTAACTCTAGTTCGTAATTGAGTCATTCTGACAACATGGATAGGATTTCCTCCCAATGACTAGTTCACAACCATTTCCTCAATTAGGTTCTTTATTCATATATGTCTCTTGTTACTCAGGGAATTCAAGTAATTTTGACTATCGTGAAGTTTGACATTCCAAACATCGAACTCCTGAAACTCTGAAACCATTTGGAACTAGCTCCCTTCGGGATTAGCACAGGGTTCCTAGACCCAGGTCACATGGACCTTCAGATGAATCTTGGGTTGTGCACTTTACTATTATATGGGTTTTAGCTAAGGTCGTGGGCATGAGTTCAAGGTCTCTCAGACTACTAGTTTGAAGGAAACATCTTCCTAGTTCGCATAACCTTAAGTTCTAAAACTAGGCAGTGTAAACGCGTGAGGTTACCGAGATGGTAGCAATGCCAAGAGTCTTGGTCTGATTTTGGAGCTGTGAGGTATCTCCCTAGGGAAAACACCTTCAAGATTTAAACTGGAGCATACGAGAAAAGCATAATCACAAGTCCTCAAGGAAACCAACATATATACATAATTTAACCTTTTCAATGCAGAACCATTTACAAATAAGTAAATACATGCATGTAGCTATTAATTCCCAACTCAATGCATAATGGAAACACTTATCAGAACCAGATAACATGAAGTGACTATTGGAAAGGGTGACTATTTCCACCCAAATTTAGGGATGATTTTAAAAATGGAAATTTATTTAAAAATGTAGAAACCTTGGTTAATCTTACTAATCCTTCATATGCCAACTATAAATGTTTGGCGATATTTTTGTAAAATATTCAAATTTCTAAGGATTTTATATAGTTTTAATAAAGTTTTGGCAATTTTTAAGGTAAAATAATTTTATCCTATAGAATTTGGGCAAATCATTTTTAAATTAGCAAATCTCCTTTTTGGAAAAACCATGGAAAATTAGCCCATGAGAAAAATTTAGCCCCTAAAATCATCCCTAGGCTAAGTCACTCCTAATGGATTTACCACTATCCACCCCTAAGCTAGACCACGATGCTTTTAGATTGAATATATTCTTTCGGATCAGAAATAGATAGGGATGAACGTTACTCCCCTTCTCTCATTTCAATCTCTATTTACCATGATCCGAGCACACTCTTTTCACTGTTATTCCTCGAACCTGAGAGCTCAGTCTCTCTTCTATGCACTCTTCACAGGTTCTTGTCTCTGACTCCCACACTTTCCTTTCTTTCTTTTTCCAGTAAGATTGTGTGTGAACCAAATTACGAGTCTGTGTTCAGGTCTGGAAGCCTTACAAATGGGTTTTCTACCCCATCCCCTCATTAACTCTCGAGGAGGTATTCCCACCTACAAGTCTGACCGTAATTCATTCCTGGGTCAGAGGGTTGTTCTCATCCTAAGAAATTAAATCTAGAAAAGTATTGGTTCGGTGGAGGTTAACCCAACCATTCCTGGTCCCCTCCACCATCTCTTTCATAGCATTCATGGTCTCTCTTATCACATCCCCTTTCCATCAATCATTCAGCATATGTCGATTTTCTATTAAAATAAAATAATTTACATTCATCAACCTTGCATACAAAGGTCCATCAAATCAAACATTCACACCTTTGACTTTTCCATAGTTCCTTGGCCAATATAATTGTATTTACAACTGGGGGAAACAAGGTGTTACAATTCCCTCCCCCTTAAAGGAACATCATCCTCGATGTTCTATATGTCAACATGCTATGTATATACGAGAGTAAACAAAATCAGATATGCATGTCTCATAAAATATTCCATTTCCCACGTAGCCTCATCTGGGCCAATGTGTTTCCACTACACCTTGACCTGTGCAATGGTTCTGTTCCTGAGTGAGGTTTCCTTCCTATCTAGTATGCATTGAGGTTCTGGTAGGAATTCTCCCTCTGGCTCCATCTGGATAACATACAAGTCACTTATATGGTTATGATCATCTACATATTTCTTCAATAATGAAATAGGGAAAACATTATGTGCCTTTACTGTGGGAGGGAGTGCTAGCCTACAGTCTGCACATCCTATAGGCTTGGCACAAGCTCCCATTATTAGGGAAATCTTCATGGGTCTAACTCTGAGATATACATTGTCTCCTGTCTTGCACTCTCTGGGGGTCATCTTTTGGTCGACGTAGCTCTTTTGTCTATCCTAAGCAATTTTCATATTTTGTTTCATCTGAATCACTTGTTTCTCCATTTCTTTCAGCATCTTAGGTCCGATTGAAATTCTATCCACTAGATTACTCGAGTTGATGGGAATTTTTCACAGTCTATGATAGAGGGATTCAAAAGGGCTCATCTTTAGTGACTCTTGATAACCATTGTTGTAGGCAAATTCTACCAATGGCAGGTAGTCTTCCCACTTCTTAGGCTCATGCATTACATGCATCCTTAACATGTCTTCTAATATTTGGTTTACTCTTTTTGTCTGTCCATCAGTTTGGGGGTGATAAGCTATGCTAAAAAAACATTTAGTCTTAAGACCAACCATCAAGGATTTCCAAAAGATTGAAGTGAATTTGGGGTCTCTGTTGGATACAATATCTCTAGGTATGACATGCAGTTTGAATATCTCTTTCATGAAGATGTTGGAAATATCTATTGCCTTGAAAGTCGACTTTATAGGAATGAAGTGAGCAGACATGCTCAATTTTTCCACCACTACCATGATGAAATCATTTTTCTTAGTCGATCTTGGTAATCTAGTGATGAAATCCATGGAAATGGTTTCCCATTTCCATTCTGGAATTGGTAGAGGTTGTAAAAACTCTACTGGGTGCTGGTGTTCTACCTTAACTTGTTGGCATTCTAGGCACTTAGCTAGATAGTCAGCTATGTCCCTTTTCATTCGAAGCCAATAGAATTGTTTCCTAGTGGCCATGATCATTTTATGATATCCTGGGTGACTAGTATATGGTCTCTTGTGCCGTTCATCCATTATGAACCTATTCAAGTCGTCACAACTTGGAATATACAATATGTTTGTGTAGTTCAACATGCCTTCATCAAGCATCTGATAGCCTTCATACTTTATCCCTGTAGGCTTTTATTTTAGGTATGAGGTCATGGTATTGAAGAATGCATATGATTCTTGTGCATTCCTGATTCTTTCCCTAACATTCGTTTCAAAGATGCTTACTGCTACTAGGTGAATCATTTTCACACTTCTGCTAAGGGAATTGGCCACCCTATTTTCCTTCCCTTTGATGTGTTTGATTTCAAAATCGAACTCACTAAGGAGAGCCATCCACCTAGTTTGTCTAGCATTGGGTTTTGGTTGATCAAACATGTGCCTCAACCCACAATGATCTGTCATAAGTACAAATATCCTACCTAGCAAGAAATGCCTCCACATTTTAAAAGCATGGACTATGGAAGTCAACTCTATATCATGGGTCACATACTTGATTTCATGCTCATTCAATTTCCTGGATGTGTAGCAAATTACACATCCCTCTTTCATAAGGAATCCTCTGAGTCCTTCCTTGCAGGAATATTTACACACGAGGAAGTCATTATCAGGGTCCACAATATTCAATATGGGCACATAGGTCAGAAGGTATTTCAGTTCCTAAAATCTTTCTTCACATTCTTCTGTACAAGTGAATTTAACCCCCTTTTTCTGGAGGTTAGTGATTGGACAACTAATCTTGGAAAATCATTTTATAAACCTTCTATAATATCCCGCTAAGCCCATCAAGGATCTAATATCAGAAAAGTCCTTTGGGGTAGGCCATTCCATAAGAGAACTGATCTTGTCATGGTCTATTGCCACTCCTTTAGAAATGACATGGCCTAAGTAATGGACGTGCTTCTGGAAAAAGTCACACTTGTTGAACTTAGCATAGAGTTGATGCTCTCTTAGTACTTGAAGTACAAGTCTAAGATGTTATTCATGCTTTTCTCTGTTCTTGGATTATATTAAGATATCATAAACGAAAATCAATACAAATTTGTCTAGGAATTTGCAGAGTACATTGTTCATCAAGCACATAAAAGTTGTGGGGGCATTGGTTAATCCAAAGGGCACCACCACAAATTCATAGTGACCATACCTTGTCCTCAAGGCCATTTTGTGGAAGTCTTCCTCCTTGATTCATAATTGATGGTATCCAAACCTCAAGTCAATCTTTGAGAAAATGGAATCACCCCCTAATTGGTCGAACAAGTCATCAATTCCTGGTAAGGGGTACTTGTTCTTTATGGTTGTCTTATTGAGTTGTCTATAATCTATTCACAATTGGAGCTTGCCATCTTTATTTTTCAAAAATAGGGCTAGTTCTCCCCATGGAGACACCCGAGGCCAGATGTAGCCTTTTTCCATCATTTCCTTTAGTTGTAGCTTGAGCTCAACTAGATCGGGTGTACTCATCCTATAGGGTGTCCTAGACACTGGGACCACTCCTGGTGCAAGTTCTATCGAGAAGTCAATGTCTATTCTTGGAGGTAGACCCCATACCTATTGTGGGAACACGTCTCTATAATATCTTAATATGGGGTGGTCCTCTAGGTTCAGTTTGTCATCCTCAACAAATTCCAACATTTGTATTGCATATAGCAGACACCCCTTTCTGCAATACTTTTTCATTTGAAGGGATGATATTTGTCTCACTGAGACAAGCTTCTGAATCCCTTGGAGGTTCATCTTTCTCCCTTCTTCATTTACACATTATATAGTTTTATGGTAACAGTCCAACTTATTTTTATAAGCATCCAACTAGTCCATACCAATCAACAACTCATAATATCCTAGGGGAATTATGTTAAGGGTCGCTCGGGTGGGAAATCCATCCATGATGAATTGGCAAGATAGTATGACCTCTGCTACTTTTCTCTTCATTCCACTGGCTAGATGTACCAACCATGGCTTAACATGTCTAACTTGTTGCAGTTTACACTTATCAATAGTTGGAGGGTCCACATAACTCAAATTAGAATCAGGGTCAATTAAAATAGAAACTAGACGGTTGCCAATCATACCTTCCATCCCCACCACTAAATCTTGGTGGTTGCATTTTTATTATCTAAAGTCGCATAAATATGTGGTAGGATCCTAGCCACATCATTGACTGTAGTATCTTATTGGATGTTGTAAATTATCCTACTATTATGTTGTCAGTGTGGGCAATCCCTCAGTAGATGTTCTTCTCCGCAACCCCAACATTTCAAGGGTTCCCTCTTTGGGTTATCAGTCTTTCCTGGGGATGATCCAAAAGGTCTATTTCGACTCTGGGAGGGGAAATTATATTGGTATACACTTCGAGTAGGAAGTCTCATATTTGAATCCTTCCTATAGTTCTTAAACCTTGAGGATTTAAATCCCTTCTTCTTGAACCCCGAACTACTCTTCTTCTTCCAGCCCTCGTGAGGTTTTGTCTGATGCTCGAACTGTTCATAACAATACCTTTCCTTTCAGATAGTGTCTTGTAAGGTCTTTGGCTTGTCAAACTCAATCTTGTTACCGTAGGTCTAAGTTAACCCATTGATAAATCATTGGAATTTTACCTTTTCATATTTTATGTAGGGGACATACCTCAGTAGCTCAAATAATTTATTTATATATTCCTCTATGTTGAGATGTCACAACTTGAGTTCACAGAAATCCTTAGTCTTCCCATCAAATTATTTCTCTGATAGATACTTCTTATTGAAGTGTTTCTCAAACTGTTTCCATGATAAGTCATTTTCATGGATTCCTTTCACATTCTTAAGATCTTCCCACCAAATGTAAACCTTTCCATTCAGGTTAAAGATGGTTATTTGAGCCTTCATTTTTTAATAATTATCATGAACACTGAGGTACTTTTTTAAACCAAGAAGCCAAGCTTCTGCCTCTTCCGCCTTCTCAATATCTCCATTGAAATAGGGTGGTTTGGATTTCTTGAACTCTTCAGGGTCATGACATTTGGAATTATTTCTCTTCTTTCCTTTGTCCTAAGAATGTGAGTTAGCTTTTCTACTAGAATATCCCTCAAAGTTTCTAGTTCCCTTTCCATAGGAATCTCTCGATGAGCATCCATTGCCTCCAGGTTGGGCCTTCCTTGAGGTGCTTCTCCCTGTGTGTCCACTTATGGGACCACGTTTTATTATTTCAGGTGGACTTTGACTTCTCTCTGTATGTCGTCGGTCCACATGGTTGGTTCCAAGTCCATGCTGCAACTGCCTTTGTATATCGGATAAGCTCTGCAGCAAGACTGCATTGATTTCCACTTGTTTCTCTTTCTCCTTTATCAATCTCTCATTGTAAACCCTGCAATTCTATAATTCAGTCATAAGGCTTCTTACAGTTTCAGCTAGATCCGGAGGGATCTCCACCACCCTCCTCTCGTCAGACTCTTTGTCTCTATTGTGATATCCCTACCCCACTTCATGGTGAATTCCCATCCTTTATGCTTGTGATGTCCCATTATTCACTAACTACTAGAGTGTTGGAAAAACACTTACTGTTAGCTAACTTTCTATTATTTTATGATGAACATACAATTCAAATTTCTTAAATACACACACAATAAAACGTTTTATTCTTTCCCTCAATAAAAGTTTAACCATAATCTTTAGGGAAGTAGTAAGATAAGGTGTCACCCTTAAAATTTACTTTAAACATGATTTTTAAAAGACTCATCCCTGAGCCCAAGCAAGCCAAGTGTTGTAACCATGCTCTGATACCAATTTGTAACACACCCATGTTGGATCATCGAAATTTTGTTTTCCTTAACTATCTCAAATCCTCCATTCGGGGTCTTTATCATGTTCTGCTCTTCCATATCATTCTAACCACAGTCTCCATGCTCCAAACTAAGCTCAAAACTGGCATATAGACCTCTCCCAAGTTCCTCAGGTGTTCATTGGTCAGGGCCACATGGCTTAAATATGGATACGAATCAATATGCTTCATCCTAAGTTCTCCAATATCCCAGAGATTCCAACATTCCTAAATCTATGGTGGAGATCCATCCACCAACCAATCCAACGACTGGGCTTTATCCTCGGTTAACTCACAAGCTAGCGGGGAATTCTACATTCGACCTTCGGATTGAAATCCAGGCCTGGCCCCTTCCCTCCATCTACACTCGCATATGACCATAGGCTATGACCAGATGCCAAGACAACCAATGGCAAGACAACCACCATGCGAATCCTCCGGACTAGAAAATCTACGAAGTTCACAATCCGAGGCTGTGTGTCCTCGGAGAATTTGACGACCTTGATCCACTTCAGGACTTTGGGCTTCGATAGGTTCTCAAGTCTTCACACATGCAAACCTCTAAAGTGAAATCCTTCTAGAGTGTCAGATATCCTGACATGTGTGCTCCTCTATTAAGCAGTCAGGATGAACTTTGGTGATTCGGCCTTCAGGAGTTTTGGTCTCACCACACTCGTATCATCCTGAAGCAGTCAACATTGGGATGACTACATCGTAGATCCGATGGCTAGGAGAGAACCCAAAGGATCCCCAGATCTATATTCCTAGTCACTTCATGAATTCGGGCTTCAAAAGTTTTGCACACTCCACCCTCATTTCCCTCCGAACTACCTTTCCTTCGAAGAAAACGATTCTTCTGACACGGACCCTCCTCTATTCAACAGTCACGATGGAATTTGATGCTTCAGCCTTTGCGATTTATCTGTCCACATGACCCCACTTTCTCCAATGTGTTCATCCTCCCGAACAAAGGATTTGCTGACACCTGTCTTATGTTAACGGATGACTCTGATGAACTCTGATGCTCTGGGATTTGGGATTTTTTTCTCTATACAAATTATCTTTTCTCATGGAGTGATTTTCTTTGAAGTGGTATATCTTCTGCCATGCGTCCTTTTCCAATGGACGAATGGGATGACTTCGGGACTCCAACCTTCAGAAATCCTCATGCCTTCACACTTCAATCCTCCTGGATTCAATCAGCGTTGGGTTGACCACAACCTAGATATGATTGTCTGAGGGTATCCATGTAACCCCAGAGATCTATGGCTTGTAAATTCCACTCAAGGGTCCCTTGGGTCTCGTTGTTAGACCACTCCAAGAGGGACACCTAGAAACCCTGTCACTCAACACATGGGATCCCACATGATCTCATTGTTAATACTCACGYCCCCACGATCAAACAGTAGTGAGGGATCCTGAAGGATCCTTAGATCYATGATCTACAGTGATTGTGAGGCCCCAACATCCTCGCTCTTATTAGAGGGCTCAATCTACGCAACCAKAAAAGTACTCACCCAASTCGGTCTAATAGTGGTCATTGATCCTCCATCCCGATGAGATAAACATCATTGGTGAATTGTGGTCCTCGAACTAGCACGCTCGCTAATTTCACCACCGCACTCCGCAATGATTCCCCACCATGATATTCATTCAAAGATCGCGGTTCATAGCAATTGCAGGGCCCAATATCCACAATTCAAGAAGTGCTCTCCCAACTCTATCTAATCATGGTCGTTGATCTTCCATATCCAACGAGATCAACGATGCTGGTTGATTTCAACTCGTGAACTAGAAAATCCGCTAATTTATCCTACACGCTCCACAATGATCCGCAACCATCGATCTAATGGACTGGCTGGTATTTTATCTGTTAACTCTAGTGGGTCTTTGAGTCGTTCTGACGACTAAGATAGGTTTTCCTCCCAATGAATGGTTCACAGTCATTTCCTCTGTTGGTTTATTGATTCATCTATATCTCTTGTTACTCAAGGAGTTCAGGTAATTTTGACAATGATGAATTTTGACATTCCCAACGTCGAACTCACGAAACTCTAAAACCATTTTGAAGTAGCTCCTTTCAGGATTAACGCAGTGTTCCTAGACCTAGGTCACATGGACCTTCATATGACTCTCGAGATGTGCACTCTACTCTTATTCGAGTTTTAGTTAAGGTCTTGGGCACAAGTTCAAGGTCTCTCAGACTACTAGTTTGAAGGAAATGTCTTCCTGGTTCGCAAAATCTTATGTTCTGAAACTAGACGGTGTAAGCTCATGAGGTTACCAAGATGGTAGCAGTGCCAAGAGGCTTGCTACGATTCTGGAGTTGTGACGTAGCTCCTTGGGGAAAACACCTTCGAGAGTTAAAATGGAGCATTCGAGAAAAGCACAAGAACAAGTCCTCAAGGAAACCAAAGTATATACATAATTTAACGTTTTTCGATGCAAACCATTTATAGATAAGAAAATATATGCATGCAACTGTTAATTCCCAATTCAATGCATAAAGTATAGAAACAACTATCAGAACCAGATAACATGAAGCTACTGCTGGAAAGATTGCCCGTTTCCACCCAACCATAGGCTCAGTCACTCCTAACAGATTTACCACTATCCACCCCCGATATAGACCACGATGCTTTTAGATTGAATATCTTCTTCCAGCTCAAAAATATATAGGGACAAAGGTTACTCTCCTTCTCCTGTCTTAGTCTCTATTTCCCGCAATCATAACACATTCTTTTCACAGTTCTTCCTTAAAATCGAGATCTCAGTCTCTCATCTCTACACTCTTCGCAGGTCCTCCTCTTTGACCTCGATGCTTTCCTTTCTTTCCTTTTCCAACAATATTATGTGTGGCCCTATTTCTTAGTCCATGGTCAGGTTTGGAAGCCTTAGAGATGGGCGGTCTACCCCATCCCCTTCATAACTCTTGAGGAGGTCTTCCCACCTACCAACCTAATAGTAATTCATTCCTGGGTCAGAAGTTTGTTCTGATCCTGAGAAATTATATCCAACAAAGTACTGGTTCGGTTGATGTTAACTCATCCATTCGTGGTCCCCTCCACCATATATTTCATAACATTCATGGTCTCTCTTATCACATCCTATTTCCAGCAATCATGCAACATGTATCCATTTTCTATTAAAATAACATAATTTACATTCATCGACCTTTCATACAAAGTTCCATCAAATCAAACATTCACACCTTTGATTTTTCCATATTTCCTTGTCCAATATAGTTATATTTTCAACTGGGGGAAACAAGGTGTTACATACTGTATGGAATACAAAAGACTATAAAATTCAAAGCACACTAGCTAGCTAGAATGGTGGTAAATTATCTCTGAAGAGAAATATGTTTCGCCTAGTCTCATTCACAAGAAGTTGATTACAAAGAGGAAAAAAAGGCTTTTTAACATAAAAAATCAATGAGAAAACCCTAAACATCCAAAACCGTAACCCCAAAATATGAAGAACCAAAAGGTTTGTAGGCCCTGATATGGTTAGTTAATACGTCAACTTTCGAGGGGAACAATTTTTGCATAGGATCTTCGTTTTGGGTGCTCATTACATTGTTAGAAAGGTCATTCCATTCAACCTATCATCTATATTTTACTACATGGTAGGCGATGTTGGGCCAAAAAAGTGTCGTTTGGGGCCTCAAAATGACCCCAAAACTTTCAGACCTGAAAAACTCTAGAAAAAATGACAAGATGTGGATCTATTCTGAATTAGTGGAACATGTGAGTTGCCACCAGTATCCACCCATAGTAATAGGATCCATTGGAAGGTTCAGGCAAACCTTCATCAAGCATAACATTATCATCAAGGTGGAGCTATGTGATGTGTTTTTTGACCCTTCCTTAAACATTGTATTCGATTCAAGGGGGTGTTTTAAGATATGACATCATAGGAGGAGACTAGAGAAAGGTTGAATGAAAATTTCACAAGTGAATTATTCCACCAAACCTTCCTTAATATTAGTATTATCATTGTATATGATCTCAATGGAGGACAGGTTAGCCCTTCCTAAAACATATTATTCTTATCTAGGGAGAGTAACGGGAAGAGTCAAATGACCCTTTATCAAGCATACCATTCACATTGAGGGTAGATCACATAAGGGTCAAATGACCCTTCCTCAAGCATAATGTTCTCTTCCATGTTTACCATGTATAAGGATTGATTGTCCCTTCCTTGAGCATAATATTCATGTATTGGGGAATTGGGGGATGTGATAGTTGACCCTTTCTCAATCTTAGTATTTGTATCAGGGGGGATTTTGGGGAATGTTCAAATATTCCTTTCTTGAGCACACTATTCCATATAGGGGAGTATGAGGAAGGGTTGGTAGAACCTACCTTTGGAAATTTTTTATCATTGACTCTAATCACAATGAATGGTTAGTCAAATCTTCTTCGAACATAGTATTCACATTGTAGGGAGCATATCAAAGGGTTGAATAACCATAAGAATACAATTCACATCTAGGGGTAGCATAGGGAATGAATGGTCGAATCTTCCTCAAGAATTTTATTACCATTATGGGTATGAATTTGAAAGGCTCAACTAAAATTTCCTCAAGCCTAATATTCACATCAATTTCAAGGATAATTAATTGTTGGACCATACTTCCTCATGTATAGTATTAGTGTCTAGGGGGAAAACATTGAAGGGCCAGCCTCAAAATTAGTAGTCTCATCATGAGTGAGGATAATAAAGAGTTGATTTAATAATACTCAAGCATATTATTCATGTCAAGTGAGAGTCAACTTAAGGGTTAATAGACACTATCTTGAGTATGTTATTTGATTTGAGGGGGATCTTAATTAAAGGTTACCTTAGGGGGATCCTAGGGAAAGTTCAAGCAACTCTTTTACCAAACTAGTATTTTGATTAGGGGTTTCYTATATAATTTTTTGAAAAACCTACCTTAATATTGGTATGGACATTATGGGGGAGATCGAGCAAGGGTGAAATCACCATTCTTTAATCATAGTATTCATGTCAATGGGATCCTAGTTAGAAGGGYTGTTTAGGGGAATAATAGGAAATTTCCTACCAAACATACCCAATATTAGTGTTGTCATCGTGTGGGATCCTTAGTAGGAGCCRACATATCCATATTGAAGAAAATTATTCACATCAAGGAAGAGTTATTTGAAATTTTTTATAACCCTYCCTCAATCATACTATTTTATTCAAGAGGAAGCTAGACAGAGGGTYGGCCTTGGAGGAGCACAGGGAAAAATCATCTGACCCATTCTTAATCTTAGTATTTTTATTATGGGGGAATCTTTGAAGGTTCAATGGACCATTTGTGAAATATAATAATCACATCAAGCGGAGACCATTGAAGGGTCATCTGATCCTACGTTGAGAATAGTATCAATGTTTAGTATCATTGGGAAGGTTTAGAGAACCCTTCCTCAAGCATAGATTCTTATTGAATGGGAGCGTGTTGAAGGTTCTATTAACTCTTCATTAATAATTTTATTCATGTTAATTACCAGAATCGAGAAGGGCTACATGACCCTTCCTCTAGCATACTATTATTGTTAAGGTAGACCCCAACGATTATTTTACTGACCCTTTTCACGCTTAGTATTTGTGTTAAGGGCGGGCCTTAGGAAGGGTAAATTTACCCTTCCTTAAGCACAATATTATTGTCTACATGTAGTATGGGGAAGGGAGGGTTGATCGTTCCTTAATAATAATATTTCCATCATGGAGTATCCCTTCAAAGGGTTGGCTAAACCTTACTCGTTTTTAGTGCTTATATCAATGGGAATGATGAAGAATGTTTTTCCAACACTTTCTCAAGTATAGTATTTTGATATGTGGAAAGAACAGTGAAGGGTTTTTCAACCCCTCCTCAATATTAGTATTCTCTTCATGTGTGATCTTGAGTTAAGTTCAAATTAACCATCATCAAACATATTATTTTCATCAAGAGGAAGCTAGGTTGAGGTTTGGTTGACCCTTCCTCAAAGAAAGTATTCCATTCAAGTGAGAGCATGAAGAAGGGTCCACYTTCAGGGATCTGAAGCAAATATTGGCCATCCCTTCCCATAATTYTAGTATTACCATTAAGGGTCTCCTTATATAAGGGTCATTTGACCCATTCTCAATATTATTATTCTCATCATGAGAGATCCTAGGGAAGACTCAAGAAACACTTCCCCAATCACAATAATTATGTTAATGGGAGTTAGTTAAAGGGTTCTCTAGCCCTTCTTCAAGTATAGTATTTACTTCATCTATAATAATTACTTCAATTATGTATTTACTTCTCATAATGCTAGGTGGTTGAGTTTCCCTAGATGGCTAGTTATTATTAAATTGCACCTTAGTATGTGTCGTGCTCTCTTTTAGTAATTGCTAATTTTTTTTTATGTGGTTAGATGGATTATCATTTTGTATGACCCTTTGATGGATATTTTATTTCCTTAATAATTTAGTATGATGAACCTAGACACCTATGTGATTGTCTAGATTATAATGGGTAGATAAATTTCTTAATGGAAGGATTAAATATTCTTGATAATGACTATATAAACATTGGTAATTATTGGATAAAATTTATTTTGATTAGTCCTTAATTCTAAAGCTAATATTACATATATACTTATTGTCCAACATACTTATGATGATATTGCATATTTTTTTATGATGGTTGGGTAGTTTTGATAACCCTTGATGAGGATTAATATGATATATCATATTATGATGTGATTCACCCCTGTACGATGATTTCATGTGTGGATGCCCCATCAAAGAGATATTCCATTGTGATTATGTGTATATACCCTATTAAGATGTGGCTTATGTGGATTCCCTATTAGAGATACATTCTATTTTGATTATGTGTAGATTTCCTGATAAGATATGGCTTATGTGGATACCCTATTAGAGATATATTCCATTGTGATTGTGTAGATTCTATTTTAGGAAGTGGCTTATGTGGATTCCCTATTAAAGATATATTTCATGATATTTATGCACATGTGTTGGATATGTTGCCATTGATTGGTTTCATATTATTATAGATGATTTATACATATGTTAAATACCTTTCCATTGGAGTAATTTCATATTATGATTGATGATGTGTACATGTGTTGGCTATCTTTCCATGGAGTGGTTTCCTATAATGATTGATGATGTGTATATGTTTTTGTATATCTCACCATTGATTGGTTTCATATTTTCATTGATAATGAATACAAATGTATGTTTCCTTGTCATTGATAGGTTTGATATTATGGTGAGATTAATTAGGATGATGATGTCACATATACATTGGTATATTAGATGGAATAACATGTTCCAAGTTAAGATATTGGTGTACATTGGGGAAATGTACTCAAGGGAAGGGTTATTTTCTCAATCAGGATGACTATCATATCCTAGTTCTTAGGAAGCTTGGGAAATGGGGAAATATTTGTGAAAACGACCTCAAATTTAACTAGGGTAGAAGGGTAAGGGGTTGTAATTCACTTTTATTCTATTTTGGACACTTGTAAATTTTCCCTCAAGTCCAAATTCTCCCTTGGGTGAGTAAGAGCATGACCAAGAGGTAGTGTTGGGAAGATATTACACTCAGATGAATTGTAAAATAAGTGGTGTAGCCATTGTTGGGGTTGGATGGATCATTTGAAAAAGGGTTCTAAGGAACTTAGTATTGGGAATACATTAGTGTTATGTTAGTAATGATTTGTGTAGAGACATGTTTTTTCCCATCCAATCTATGTGGATTAAGCAGCTAGGAGTGTTCTTGCAACTTGAAGGGGTGATAAAGTTCAATGTGCATGGCTCCTTGTACTTGTTATTTGGGATACAATTATAAAGACATGTCATTGTTGCAATGATTTGAATCACCAACTGAAGTGGTAGTTGGTTATTTGCTTGAATGGGGCACCATTATTGTCATCGTTGCAATCACTAGATAAAGTTGGTAGTAAGACCCTTTCATGCCATAATCCCATGGGATTTGGAGGTGTTGCAAATATAGTAGCATCTCCATCACACATATGCTAAAGTAATTATAATCCTGTTGATTTAATCCTAAGTAGTTGGGTGGGATTGTTGAGAACACTATGATTTTAGGGTTCCTATCCTCATTGATCTTGATCCCTCCTTCGTGGGGTAATAACTATGAAACGGATTACATTGATTGGGTGTTAAGTTAACCCTTGATTCATGTTCTCCCTATGATTTTTAAAACTTGACTTTTGAACTGYGGTTTGACTACGTCAGTGGCACCTKGTTGTAATATTGGTATGAGATGAGCCAATCACGAAAAAATTAAATTGGAAGCCGCTGTTGCACCTGTTTTGGTGATTGTCCTACCACTAATTAAAACAGAGGAGTTATGTAGGCTCAGAATATAAAATAGTTGAAAGGCTGGTCAGAGGTTTGCGATCGTAATAGATCTGATTGCCAGAGGAACATCCTCATATAGACCGTGCATATTAGGAACAGATTAGTTATTTAAGAGTTTCTCATTTTATACATACGGAGTTTCTCTTTCAAAAATCAGACCAAAGAAATCCTTTCTCCAATTTCTGCTCCTCTATGTCTACTTTTTCCTGAACAGAGGAGGGGGACGAAGCATAAGGGCTTCTGCCAAATTCGTATAAAAGTTAAAGGACACGAACAAGTCCTCCTCTATTACGTTCTCACCAATTCATTCGGTTGTTGGACAAACTGATGAACAATTGGAAGCATTCGTTTGCCCCAATAACTCGACACCAGCTGTCTCTAACTTTATGTCTGAGCTAATTACTGCCGATAATTGGTCTGAAGAGGAGGTGCCTGCATGCTCATTTCTTATTGGAGGGTTTCTTGGCTTTTCTTTTTTTTTATTGACATCACTTGATATTACAGAGTTCAGTGCAATTTCAGATGTAAAATTGAAGGTTGTTATATTATACAACATTGAATATTGAGGAAGATGGATTATAGACTTAAAACAAATCAAATTCTAAAATTTACTTTTTTGACTTGTCATACACTAACTTATGTACTTAAAAAACATAGCAATAAAATTTTAAATATATTAACCAATAATAATAAGAAAAACTCATATTTTTATTAAAAATTAAGTATTAAACTTCATATATAAAAAAACAATGAATATGAAATAAAAAGGGAATTCATTATTATACCTCCAAACTCATATTTTTATTAAAAATTAAGTATTAAATTTCATATATTAAAAAACAGTGAATATGAAATAAAAAGGGAATTCATTGTTATACCTCCCTTGGCAGTAATTATGATTTATTCTTATTATGTTGGGTTATTTTCTTAAAAAACAAATTATTTTTAATATTATGTGAGGATTGCTGAAAATATAGGGCTTGGCAATATGCAAGCTCACTTCTCTTTCATGTAAGCAACGTAGACTACAATATAAACGGCTCATTCGATGCTGTCAAATAAAAACAAAAACATCCACAGGCATACGAACAACATTTTCAGTGGTTTTGATGGGAAACTTTGAGATCGTATTTCATGTAAGTCAACATTCATATGTTAAATGGTTGTAGTTCAACTGGTTGGGTGGAGAGTTTTTTCTTCCCCACCCAGGTTCCAATTACATTTATACTAATGTTATTTTTTGTGAGCTAAATATTTTCGAAATACTTAAATTTTCTATGTTTTTTGAATTTGGGAGAATTACTATGAACATACTAAGAGATTTAGTTGATGATGTCCCAAAAAAACATCAAAAGATACACAAACGACACATTTTTACTGGTATCCATGAGAAATTCTGAGAAATCTTGTTTCACCTCCAAGAAACATGGGCAAAAAGGAAAGAGGCAACATAATCGAATCCACTTTAACGGATAAGAAAGATTCTATCTCTATAAACCGAAGGCGATTCTATACTAGTTATAAAGGAGAAAGAGATAGATAATGTAAAAGAGATAGAGAGGTCGACTTGTGACCCGGTGGGATGGGGTGTTTATTCTGTTAAGAAGCAAGCCCCGATTCGGAGGAGGGGAGCCCATTCTCTCGGCTATCCCCACCCCACAACAAGAATCCCCACCCCACAACAAGAGAGAATGCCTTAGCAGATTACCAGAGCGAAACCAGATTCCCCGAAGGGGCATAGAGAGCATCAAGTGCAAACTTTTCTCACCGTAGCAGATCACTGGAGGGAAAGAACTGTGTTTGTCTATGTCTGTATGGATTTCAACTAAGATAAGAGAGAAGTTCGGTCATTGGTTGCTCATCTCTGTTAGAGATAATGCCTAGTTAATGCTACTACTAGAGTTTAGGGATTGGATTGGGTTTGTTGGACGATGTTGAGAGATTTTCTCAACCTCTCCCTCCAAGAGTGGAATAAGTTGGACTTTACAACACTTATTTAAGTGTGATGTATCTCTGTGTAATTTGGGCAATACAATCTATGTTTGTGTGTATTTTATGTGTGCCTAATACTTCCAATTTTACAATTTGGTATTAGAGTATGAGGTAAAGCTGTGCAGAAGCTGCTTAATATTGGAGGATCTGGAATGGAGATTCATGTTTTTGTGTAAAGGATGATACACAGAGCTTCTAACGATATTGTGAGTCTCATTTATGGGAGACATCATATATAATAAGTCATTTCTGCACTCTTGATATTTAGTACTGTTGCCAAGTCCGTGCAAAGGAGTTTTGATATCATTGATTAACTAAAAGAAAAGACGCTGGTTGAAATTTCTTATATATTCCTTGGAGGAGGTCACTGCTGCATGGAGAAGGTCACATATGCATGGGGGAGGTTGCTGCTACATGGATTTGAATGTTGTTGATGAGTTGTGCACGTATTCAAACGATGTCATTGTTCTCCATCACAACTGCTTAAGGATTTGGGAAAGGTGCACGGGAGGGGTTCTAAGTTTTCAATTGAAAAGATGTTGACTCATTCTATTGACCGCAAAAAGAAGCCTCCATTTCTACAGGAGTGCCCAGATTGTTGAAAGTCATGAAGGATCTGTTGTTGGAGCGTTGTCAAAACTCTACGCTGCTGATGCCTCTCACTTTGCTGCATTGGAATCGATCTGCATCATTGTGCAATAAACATGTGCATCGACATTTGAACTATGGAAGCGAGATTGCCGCAAGGCAAATCTTTTGTGAGGTAAAATGGATTCTATACCTATGGAAAAATTCAATGGTTTCAATTTCCATACATGAAAAGTTAAAATTCAAATGCATATAATGAATAGAGGTGTGTGGAGCATAGTAAAAGGCACTGAAAAAGATCTTAGTGATCCCAGAATTCTGGTTGAATGGGAAAAGTGTTGGGTATATGTTATATATTCTTTGCATGTGTGTGTGTGGGCGCGTCAAATTCGACAACTACGTCTGATGATCCCTCTAGTAGTGCTCTTAGTGTCGTGTGCATTGGGCGCTTCCTAGGGGTTTCCCAAGGGGGGGCAGGTATGCCCCCCCCTTATTATGCACAACGATCGGGGCAGCACCCCAAAAAATTTTTGGGGCGCTTTTTGTTATTTTTAGTAGTTTTCTAAATTAATCCCGAAATAAGGGATTAGGGTTTTCGTATCTATGGAATACCTAAAAACATTGTATATATTGTATGGTGAATGGTGAAATTCAATATAATGAATATAAGAGAGGTTTTCCCTGGTTGAGGGTTTCCGGTATAAATGTCTGTGTACTATGTGTATGAGCCATTGATTAATTTATGTTTTTATTAAGAATCTATATGCATTGCTTTACTTCATAGGTTTAAAACTTACATGTGGTATCAGAGCTCGGTTTTGGCTTCACAGGGACGCCTTTGTTGTTGAGGTTTTGGCTCAGTCTTGATAGATCAAGTTTATCTTGGGCCTGTGATAAACCTTGGTTTAGTGGGATCTTTTGCAGTGGTTATTTGAGTGTAGAAAGAGGAATGTCGAGCTCTTCTAAATTCAAAATAGATAAGTTCAACGGTAAAAAATTTGAGCTATGGAAGCTGAAGATGGAGGACCTTCTTGTAGACAAAGAACAATGGATTGGTGTGGATCCTGGTACATAGCCTACTGGTACGCAGCCTACTGGAACACAGACAACTGGTACACAACCTACTAGTACACCACCTACTGGTATCTCGAAGGAAGATTGGGAGAATTTGGACAGAAGATAAAGGAGTATTATTCAACTCTGCCTGGCAGATTCGGTGTTGTTGAATGTCTCGAGAGAATCTAGAGCCAAGGAACTATGTGATAAGTTAGAGAATTTGTATCAATCAAAGTCCCTCATAAACAAGTTGTTTCTTCGAAGAAAGTTGTATCATCTTAGGATGGAAGATGGAGATTCTGTGAAAAAACATCTAAATGCCTTTAATACTCAGGTAAGTCAACTCGTATCTATTAATATTACAATTGCAAAAGAGGATAAGCATATTAATTTGTTATGTTCTTTACTAGACTCTTAGGATAATTTGGTTGTAGCAATTGGGAGTACCACTCAATCTACATTGAAGTACAAAGATGTAGTTTCATCCTTGTTATCTGAAGAGATGAGGTGGAAAAGCATGGATGGTCATAGCACAAATGATTTATTTGTAAGAGGTCGTACCCAAGACAGGAATCATGGTAAGTCTTTGGGGGGGAGATCTAAATCTACAAGTAGATCTAAGTCTGCAGGAAAATCTTTGAGGAAATGTTGGAAGTGTGGTAAAACAGAGCATTATATGAAAGATTGCAAGTCTAAGAAGGTTAAAAAACCAAATGGATTTGATAGTACCACTTCCACAGAGGCGAAAACCTCCACTGAAGAAGGAGGTGATGTTTACCTGGCATCTACAGGTACACATGCAGCCCTTAATGTATGGTTGATCGACTCAGGTTCGTCATACCATATGAGTCCTCACAGGGAGTGGTTCTCTGAATATGAAAAATATGATGGTGGTGATGTATTCCTAGGAGATGAATTGACAACAAAAATCATGGGACGTGGAAGGGTTAAGTTGCTGCTAAAATATGGAAGGATTAGAACTCTCCCTGGGGTTCTGCACATTCAAAAAATAGCCAGGAGCCTAATATCTGTAAGCAAGTTGGATGATGTAGAAGTGGATAGTGTATTTGGAAAGGTCACTTGCAAGATGGTATGAGGAGCAATGGTGTTGATTAGTTGAGTTTGGTGTGGAAATCTGTACAAGCTATTGGGAATTACTCATACTAATGGGTGTAACAATTTTTTTATCCCTGAGCAGAGAAATGAAGGAAACAAGACCAATATTTTCCCAGAAAACAAGACCATGTTGTGGCATCAAAGACTAGGGCATATTAGAGAAAAGGGCCTTCGAACACTACACGGTAAAGGTATGTTGAAGGTATGTCTAATTGCACTCTGGATTTTGATTTATGTGAACATTGCATATATGGTAAACAAAATCGAATAAGATTCCCATCTGGTGCTACAAGAGAAAAGGGGATCTTAGAGTTGATACACAATTATGTGTTTGGACCTATTCTTGTTCCATTCCTAGGTAAATCTATGTATTATGTTTCATTCATAAATGATTTCTCAAGGAACACATGGATTTATTTTCATAGAAATAAATCCGAGGTAATTGATAAATTTGAAGAGTTTAAGGCTATAGTAGAAAATCAGACAGAGAAGAAAATAAAGGTATTGAGAGCATATAATGGTGGAGAATTCTACGAAAATGAATTCAAAGAATTTTGTAAGAAGTGTGGTATAGCAAGTTAGAAGAGTACTCCATACACTCCTCAACAGAATGGAGTTGGAGAAAGGATGAACATAACACTACTAGAAAAAGTAAGGAAATTCTCAGCGGTGTCGAGTTAGGACAAGAATTCTGGGAAGAGGCAATGGGTATAACATGTTACCTGGTCAATCGATCACCTTCATCAACGTCGGATGATAAAACTCCACACGAGGTATGGTCTGAAAAGATTCCCTCTCTTCAACATCTTAGAGTGTTTGGTTGTGATGCTTATGTACATGTTCCAAAGGAAAATAGGAGTAAGCTAGATAAAAAGGATAAAAAGTGTATCTTTATTGGTTATAAAGATGGTGTGAAAGGTTATAATCTTTGGAACCCAGAAAACAAGAAGACTCTTTACAATCAAGATGTTGTTTTCAGAGAGGTAAAAGATGTGTCCAAACATGAATTCCTACCAATGCAAGGCGAACCTGATAAAATAGAGCTTGAGTTGGATGATGAAAAATTTGAATCATTTGAAGAAGAGGAAGCAGAAGAAGAAGAAGAAGAAGAAGAACCTCATAACCCAGTATTGAGGAGATCAGTGAGAGATAGAAGGCAACCAAAAAGTTATAGTCCAACTGATTTCTATTCCAATTCTGCTTTGTCTATTACTGATGATGATCCCAGAACTGTTAGGGAAGCAGTGAATTCAGAGGATAGTAAACTTTGGAAGAAGGCCATGGTTGAAGAAATGGATGCCTTGGATAAGAATGAAGCATTGGATATAGTTGAGTTGTCAGATGGAAGAAAATATGTTGGTAGCAAATGGTTGTTTAAGAAGAAGTTAACTGGAGAAATACAAAGCTCGGTTAGTAGAAATAGGTTATTACCAGGTAGAGGGAATTGACTTTGGTGAGATTTTTTCTCCTATTGCTAAGTTAACTTCTATTAAATTTCTTTTATCTATTGTTGCTACATTTGATATTGAAGTGGAATAGATGAATGTGAAGACAACATTCCTACATGGGGATATGGAAGAAAAAATCTACATGAAGAAGCCGGAAGGATTTGTAGTGAAGGGAAAGAAAGAGTTGGTATATAAGGTAAATAAGTCACTATATGGTCTTAAGCACTCACCTAGGATCTGGTGCCAAAACTTTGGCACATACATCCTTGGATTGGGATTTGTGAGAAGCAGAGATGATCACTGTGTATATTCCAAGAAGGTTTGTAATCACTTCATTTATGTAGTGTTGTATGTTGATGACATGTTGTTGGTAGGAAATAACATGGATGTTATCAAGGAGGTGAAATCACAGCTACCCTCCAAATTTCACATGAAGGATCCCGGTGCTGCTAACTTCATTCTAGGAATGGAGATTAAAAGAGATCGTGAAAACATAAAACTCTGGTTGAATAAGAGAAAATATGTTGAGACAATATTGCAAAGGTTTAATATGCATGGAGGTAAACCCATCAAGGTTCCTATTCCTCTAGGCGTAAAGTTATATGCAGATCAATGTCCCAAGACACATGAAGAAGAAGAGGACATGTCCCATGTTCTGTATGCCAGTGTAGTTGGTAGTTTGATGTATGCAATGGTTTGTACTAGACCAGCCATTGCACATACAGTGGGATTTTTGAGCAGTTATATGTCAAAACTAGGGAAGGAGCATTGGACAAAAATAAAGAGGGTCTTCGAGTATCTTAGTGGCACTACCAGTTATGGATTGTGCTACCAAGGAAGACCAAGATTAGACAAAGTGGTGGACATACATGGTTTTGTTTATGCAGAATGGGTTGGAGATCTGGATCACAGAAGATCTACACGTGGGTATGTGTTTAACCTATTTGGAGGAGCAATCAGTTGGATGAGAAAAAGACAGGTTGTAGTGGCACTCTAAACTACAGAATATAAATACATGGCAACCACTTGTGCAAGAAAGAAAGCAGTGTGGTTACAGATATTGTGTTCATGTATTGGGTTTGTTGGCATTTTTATAGACATAAGGCAAAGTATGCTTGTTTGTCATTGATGGTAAGATCAACACAATGAGAGTATACTTGTTTACCAAGGAAAGCAAGATCAATAGTGCAGAAATAATGGCATGGAAAGAATAGAAGTGTAATATTAGGAGGAGGAGCAACAATGATTGTTAGATCACCCATCCCGAATTCCTGAGGGCCATCAGATTTAAATTCATACAAGAGGAGCACACATAAGAGAAGAACAAATCTCATACGTTGGATATGAGCACCAAGGACAAACAATCATCAGATCCTGTATAAATGTGAAGAGGATAAGACTGATCCATCCTCCAACTCCACAAAATACAAATTCATGAAATGATTTGGACCATTGATCCAAGAAGAACACGTGGCGAGAGATCAACATTTTGCTGACTGAAGGGTCAAAGGAAGGAGGTGCTCTAACTTCCAAAGTCGCAAAACGCAAATTCACAACATGATTTGAACCGTCGGATCAAGGAGAGATATAGACCATTGATTGTCTAGGGAGACGAGATGCAAAGTCGTGAAACGTGAAATCATGATTTGATCATAGCCGTCGATCAAAGCGAGAGCATGGACTGTTGATCTGGCATGACGAAGAACAAAGTATGAGTTTTCGAAGAAGTTATCTAGACCATTGATTTGATATGAAGTCAGATTCCACAATATTGATCGCAATTATCGATCAGAGGGAGAGATCTTAGCCATTGATCTGATATGAAAAATTTTGAAGTTTCACGTTTCGAGAGTTTCAAAGAAACTCATAACATGAAGTCGCAATATGCGAAATCGTGAAACACCCTCGTGCTTGGCCCCTGGTCATAACTTGTGGTCACGTCAGAGGAAGAGAAGTGAAGGAGATAGTTTTGCTAAGCTCCGTTTCAGAGTTTTGCGATTCAGGAGTTTGGAAGCAACTCACAATAGGAGGTCGCAATATGTGAAATCGTGAAATCACTTTATGTTTAGCATTTGGCCACAGCCAATGGTCATATGGGATAAATGCGAGACCCTGTGAATTTAATCCAACGGTGCTGGTTAATTGGGAATTTGATCGAAGGGCTATTGTTTCACTTCACGGTTAATTGTTCAGTTACGATTCAATTAGCAGAATTGAATCATAGTTCTTGGACATTTGGCGATTTAGTTGCTAAGGTGTTTCCTTGGAGATTTGAGGTGTAACTAAATCAGTGGGAGAGCATAAAAGAGATATGCAGTGACTGTGTGAGGTTGGTAGTTCTAACTGAAAAATGAGTTGAACTATAAGAAAGGTAAAATTATAGTATGTGCAGTGTGAGATCAAACTCAGAGATGAGAAACATAAGCTGAACAAACATAAGTAGAGTAGATTTGCATAACAAACAAAAGAAGAGAAAAATTGCAGAACAGACAGAAGCAGACCAGATTTATAGAACATAAAAGAATCGATAAGAATTGATATATCTGTATTGTTGATTATACAGTCAAAAATTTATAATCAGGGACATAGGGTGGTGCTAGGGAGGAATGTGGTCCTATGGTATTCAAGTTGGTTCTTGAATATTGGAAGTTGTATATTCCATCTAGTTCTGGCTAGAAAACATGGTGGCAGGGTGCTGCTAGGGAAAACATAGAGTTTTTTGTATTGAAGTTGGTGCTTGTATAAGTATAGTTGGTGCTGGAACATTTCAGGAGTTGATGCTTCCTTCAAGTAGGTTCTAGAGAAGCCAGAGAGTTGGTGTTCTCATCAAGTTGGAGCTTGTAAAACAGAGGTAGTAGCCTCACACTGAGTTGGTACTCTAAGATAGATGATGTACAAAAATTAAAAGAGTGCCTATCATTCAAAGAAGAAGAGGTTTTCTCCCTTTATGAGTTTCCTCATGAAAATATGTCTCTGAGTATATCTTATGTGTGACTATTGTTCATTATTTATGTTATTCATGTCTTGTATAATATTGATGGTCACTTGGAGAAGATTGAAAAAATGTTTTAATAGACATAAATTGTTTATGCACAGTAACAATTGATTCACCTCCCCTCTCAGTTGTATTAGTAATTTCAACAATTGGTATCAAAGAAGGTTCATTTTATTTAAATGTAGATCTGTAAGATTAAACATGACAAGTCATGAATGGACTTCAGCCAATAAACCTCCTCTGTCTGATGGAACAAATTTTGCCTTCTGTAAAGTTAGAATGTGAACATACATAATGGCCTTAGGTGTTGATGTTTGGGATGTAGTAGAAACTGGTTATATAAAGCCTATTGTGCTAGCTTATAAAGATGATAAGTTGGAATTTAGTTTCAATGCAAAGGCAATGAATGCTCTCTTGAATGGACTTGTTGAAACCGAGTTTGTAAAGGTGATGCATCTTGAATCTGCCAAAGCAATGTGGGATAAACTTATTAGCAGTTATGAAGGAAATGAGAAAGTAAAAGATGCCAAAATTCAAACATATAGCTTGAAATTTGAACAACTAATGATGAATGAGGATGAAACAGTTAGTAAGTATTTTTTAAGAGTTGAAGAGCTTGTGAGTTCCATGAAGGGTCTTGGTGAGAAGATTGAAGATGTATTTTTAGTTTAAAATATTTTAAGATCTCTACTTGATGGATTTAATCCAAAAGTTTATGTAATAGAAGAATTAAATGATCTTAAAACTCTATCTATATATAAACTCCTAGGAACTCTAACTGCATATGAAATGAGAATTGGTAAAGATAAATACATCACTAGAGAATCATCTTTTAAAGAAGACAAGAATATTGATTCAGAATTAGATGATCTTGAGGCAAAATTTGTGAGAAGGTTAAAGAAAGGATCCGAAAAATATCAAGGAAAGTTGCCCTTCAAATGTTTTAATTGTGTTAATATAGGTCATTTTTCATATAAGTGTGCTCACAAGAAAAGGGACCAAAACTCTGATGATGAAAATAAATACAAATTTAAGAAACGTGGTAAAATAAAAGTTTGTGTGCAAACAATGACGACTCCTCATAAGACATAGATAGTGATTCATCCTGTGAAGACAAAGTGAATGATATTATGCTTATGGATATGGGAGATATTGATGTTGAACACATGGGAGGTGACATGGATGACGAAGAAGATGTGGTGGATATGGAAGGTGAATTAATCAGTGCCTTGGAAAAAATTGAGAGACTCATCTTTAAGAAGAGAAAACAAAAACAGTTGTTGATGCAGTTTATAATGAATGGTAAAAAACCTGATGAATACTTTGCCTTTCTAAAAGTGGAGTTAGAAGAGGCAAAGAAAATATAGGACATTTTGAAAAAATAGTTATCAGAGAAGAAAGCGAGATGTGAAGCCTTAGAAGAAGAAATAGTAAAAACTAGAAAAAAGATAGAGAATTTTAAGGCATTGTATCACCAAAATCTGTCAAGTATTAAAGCCTTAGAAGGATTAACCTCCATTCTAAATTAGAAAAGGAATCCAAAGTTGAAAGATGGCTTGGGTTATGAAGAAGGCTCAAGCAGTGATCAACAAAGTAACACAGAATCCATCAAGTTTGTCAAATCTACAATCATTGACAACAACCACTCTGCAGAAATAGAGAAAGATAATCAATCTCCAAGAAGGAATGAAAGGAAAAGTACCAAAACCAAATCTGTAGATCAAATAAATAACACAAACACATCCCCTAGTCAAATAAATCAACATCATGGAAGAAATCAACTCGTTCAAAGAACACAACCATTTTCCAGGTACAAAGGATTTTTCTATGGATATTGTTTTTTCTGTTCTAACTTTGGTCACAAAGATGTAAATTGTTCTTTAAGATTTAGATATGAGCAATAAATATACTCAAGGAGTAATTATCCGCCACAAAAAAGATTGAGACAACCAAGTAACAAACAACCACAAACTACAAATCATGTGATGGTTGGGAAAAAGACGCAGGTTATGCATAACAACAGTGATGAGCATACCAATCGTTATGATATGTTATTCAGTGAAGCAAAATGTTACACTTGCCATAATTATGGACATAAAGCTTTAGATTGTCGCCTAAGGAATTATAATCCATATTTGAATCCCATTGCTGAAAATTTCAAGGTTTGTAAGAAGAAAGAAGATGACAATTGTGGACTAGTGTTATCATCCCAAAGTCAAAACAATCCCTGTTATATTGACAGTGGATGTTCCAAACATATGACTGGAGACAAAATTAAGTTTCTAACTCTAAGTGAAATCAAATCAGGGAATGTAACTTTTGGAAATGATGCACCATGAAAAATAAAAGGTAAAGGAATAGTAAGTCTGAGTAATGGAAAATAAAAAGCACAAGATGTGTTGTTTGTAGACGGTGTGAAACATAATATACTAAGTGTCATTTAAATTTGTGACAGAGGATGTGAATTTTTTTTTAATTATAAAGATTGTAAAACAAAGTCTGTGAATTCATGATAGTAGGTTGCAAAAGGGATAAGAACAAAAAACAATGTCTATGTGTTAAAAGAAGAAAAAGAAGAATGTCACTTAAGTAAGTATGATGAAAGTTGGCTATGGCATAAAAGACTTGGACACCTAAATTTTGATCATTTAATCAATATTAGAAACAATGGGTAAGTAAAATATCTTCCAAATATATCAAAGACATATGATTATGTTTGTAAACCTTGCCAGATAGGAAAGCTTACTCGGACACAGTTTAAATCTATAAACTTTCCTTCAATGGAAAAACCTCTCCAGTTAGTACATATGGATTTATGTGGACCTTCAAGAAAACAAGGTACAGAAAGAGAAAAATATTTTATGTTGATTATTGATGATTATTCTAGACTAACATGGGTTTCCTTTTTTAAAGAAAAATCAGAAGCATTTGAAAAATTCAAAGTTTTTAAGGCTTGGACTGAGAATCAAACATGAGAAAGATTAAATGCAGTAAGGTCTGATAGATGAGGAGATTTTAGTTCATGGAACTTCAAAGAGTTATGTGATAAACATGGAATCAAACAAGAGTACACTATTCCAAGGATTCCACAGAAAAATAGAGGAGTTGAGAGGCAAAATAGATCAGTTGAACAATTGGCAAGATCAATAATGAATGAAAAGAATATTGCTGAGACATATTGGGTGGAAGCAATTCATACAACTGTTCATATCCTTAAAAAATCTCATCTCAGACCACACAGTGACAAGACTCCTTATGAACTGTGGTTTGGAAGACCTACTTCAATCAAGAATTTTAAAGTCTTTGGGAGTAAATGTTGTAT
The DNA here is from genome assembly GCA_032191745.1 of Picea mariana. NCBI lineage: Eukaryota > Viridiplantae > Streptophyta > Pinopsida > Pinales > Pinaceae > Picea > Picea mariana. Next base: position 134,973 of record JASDQU010736311.1, on the reverse strand, counting down.
CAATAATAATGATGAAAATATTGGCAAATATGATGACAGGGTTGACGAAGGTATATTCTTAGGTTATTCTACAAACAGTAAAGGATACAGATGTTATAATAAGAGGCTACATAAATTGGTTGATTGTATCGACATAAAAGTTGATGAAAAAACCCAGTACGAAATGTAAGAAGTGTTGAACCAAGAACAAAAGATATAGTTGAATTTGAATATGAATAGGTGCAAGGATCATAAAGAGAAGAATTTGAATCAAATGAAGACACAAATACTTAGGCTGACATATATCAACATAAAGAAACAAAATCACCTCTCAGAATAGTTAGAAAGAATCATCCTGAAATCAGATAATTGCTAATATAAATAAAGGAGTTCAGATAAGAAGGAAATTGATTAAAGACTCAGAACAATATCAGGTCACTTTTCTATCTATGATTGAACCTAAAAGTTTTGATGAAGCCAACAAGAATGATGATTGGATTAGAGTTATGAATGAAGAGCTTGATCAGATTGAGAAGAATAATACTTGAGATCTTGTTCCTAGACCCGAAGATAAGAATGTAATAGGCTCCAAACGGGTATTTGAGAATAAAATGAATGAAAAAGGACAATTTGTTAGGAACAAAGCTAGATTGGTCTGTAAAGGGTATTCATAAGTTGAAGGACAAGATTTTGATGAAACCTTTGCACCAGTGGCAAGATTGGAAGCCATCGAAATGTTTCTTTCATACTCATGTCATAATAAATTTAAAGTATATTAGATGGATGTTAAGTTAGCTTCTCTTAATGGAGATATAGAGGGAGAAGTATATATGGAGAAACCTGAAGGATTCTTACTGAGAGATAATCATGATTATGTCTGCACACTGAAGAAGGATTTATATGGGTTGAAACAAGCACCACGAGCTTGGTATTATAAACTGGAGAATTTTTTACAAGACAAAGGGTTCAAGAAAGGTACTGTTGACAACAATCTATACATTAAGTCTGAAGGTCATGATTTACTAATTGTTTTGGTTTATGTAGATGACATTATTTTTGGATGTACTAATGATTCTTCTGTCCATTGGTTTGCTAACTCTATGAAAACAGAGTTTGATATGTCCATGATAGGAGAATTGTCATATTTTCTTGGCTTACAAGTAAATCAAAGTTCTGCAGGAATATTTATCTCTCAAGAAAAATATTTGAAAGAGATGTTGAAGAAATTTCAGATGGAAAACTCTTCTCCTATTAGTACACCTATGGTGGTTGGTTGCAATATCAGTAAAGATGATATTTCACCTGATGTTGATCAAAGGACATATCAATCAATGATAGACTGTCTTCTGTACATCACAACATCACGTCCTGATATAATGCAAGTTGTTGGAATTGTAGGCCGTTATCATTCTTCTCCTAAATAAAATCATTTAGTAGATGTAACAAGGATATTCAAATACTTGAAGGGCACAATGAATTATGGTCTGTGGTATCCTAGAAATCAAAATTTTTAGTTAACTGCTTATTCAGATGCTTATTGGGAAAATTGTGTGGATGAGAGAAAGAGCACCAGTGGAGGTGCATTCTTCTTCGGTGACTCGTTAGTAGCATGGATTAGTAAAAATAAGGGATATATTTCATTATCAACTACAGAGGCAGAGTACATTGCTGCTGCTACTTGTTGCACTCATATTTTATGGATGATACAAACTCTTGCATATTTGAAGGTAACTTATACTGATCCCATCCCACTTCACTGTGATAACACCAATGCCATTAGTGTCTCCAAGAATCTTGTTCTTCATTCCAAGACTAAGCATATACCAATCAAATATCATTTTATTAGAGAGAAGGTTACAAAAAAAGTTGTTCAGCTGAATTATATTCCTTCCAAGGAACAGATAGTTGGCATCTTTACTAAACCGTTAGCAGCAACACCTTTTGGATATCTTTGTCGGAAGTTGGGGGTTATATATTCTTTCGTCTAATCTTTTCACCTTGTCAGGGGGAGTATGTTCTTCTCGCATATCTGATACCTTCCAAATGTACTGCAGCGGCTCAGGGAGAGCGTGTTTCTTCTTTGACATTGATGTCAAAGCGAGAGAAAAAGTGTGGTAATGGTAAGGATGCTACAGTGGGATGCTACAGTGGTATGGTTGGATGTTCAGGAAGAATAGTGCAGTTCTTCAAGTTCTTCAAGGTTGCCATCAATGCCAAAGGGGGAGATTGTTGGAATATTTACAGACAAAAGGCAGAGTATCCTTGTTTTTCATTGATGGCAAGATCAACACGACAAGAGTATACTTGTTTACTAATGATAGAAAGATAAAAAAAATGCAACAATAATGGCATGAAAATAACATAAGTTTAAGCTCAGGAGGAGGAGCAACAGTGATCGTTGGATCACCCATCCTGAATTCTCGATGGTTGTCAGATCTAAATTCAAACAGGAGGAGTGTGGAGAAGAGGAGAACAAATCTCAAACATTGGATCTGAGCATCGATGACCAACAGTCGTCGGATCTTGTATAACTACGAAGAGGATAAGGCTGAGCCATCCTCCAACTTCGTGAAATATAAAGTTGCGAAATGATATGGACTGTTGATCCAAGAAGGACATGTGGTGAGAGATCAACATTTCGCTTACTGAAGGGTCAACGGAAGGAGGTGCTCTAACCTCCAAAGTCATGAAACGCAAAATCGTGACATGATATGAGCCATTGGATCGAGAAGAGATCTAGACTGTTGATTGTCCATGGAGACGATACGTGAAGTCGCAAAATGAAAAATAGTGATTTCATCACAGTCATCGATCAAAAGGAGAGCGGGGACCGTTGATCTCGCACGACAAAGAACAAAGTCTGATTTTTCAAAGAAGGGATCCGAATCATTGATCTGATATAAATTCAGAGTCCACGATATTGTTCACAAATGTTGATTAGAGGGAGAGATCTCTAATGTTGATCTGATATGAAACATTTCTGATTTTCGCGTTTTAGGTTTCGGGAGTTTGGAAGCAACTCACAGCAGGAGGTCATGATATGCGAAATTGCAAAACACCCTTGTGCTTGGCCCCTGATAATAACTTGTGGTCACATCAAAGGAAGAGAAGTGAAGGAGTTAGCGCTGCTAAGCTCCATTTTGGAGTTTCGCGATTCAGGATTTTGGAAGCAACTCACAACAGGAGGTCGGGACATGCGAAATCACAAAATCACTTTATGTTTAGCATTCATTCACAACCAGTGGTCATATGGGATAAATGAGAGACCCTGTGAATGTAATCCAACGATGTTGGTTAATTGGGAATTTGATCGAAGGGTTACTGTTTCACCTCACGGTTAATTGTTCAGTTACAATTCAGTTAATAGAACTGAATCATAGTTCTTGGACATTTGGATATTCAGTTGCTGAGGCGTTTCCTTGGAGATTTGAGGTGTAACTGAATTGGTGGGAGATCATAAGAGTGATATATAGTGACTGTGTGAGGTTGGCTATTATAACTGAAAAATGAGTTGAACTGTAAGAAAGGTAAAATGATAGTATGCACAGTATGAGATCAAACTCAAAGATGAGAAACAGAAGATGAACAGACAGAAGCATAGTAGATTTGCAAAATAGAGAGAAGAAGAGAAGAATTCTAGAACAGACAGAAGAAGACAAGATTTACAGAACAGAGAAGAATTGGTAAGAAATGATATATCTGTATTGTTGATTATACAATCAAAATTTTATAATCAAGGAGGTAGGGTGGTGCTAGGGAGGACTGTGGTCCTCTGGTATTCAAGTTGGTGCTTGAATATTGAAAGTTGTATCTTCCATCTAGTTGTGGCTAGAAAACAGAGTGGGAAGGTGGTGCTAGGGAAAACACAGAGTTTTTTGTATGGAAGTTGGTGCTTGTATAAGTCTAGTTGGTTCTGGAACATTTAGGGAGTTGATGCTTCCTTCTAGTGGGTGCTAGAGAAACCAGAGAGTTGGTTCTCTCAGCAAGTTGGAGCTTGTAAAACAGAGGTAGTAGCCTCACATTGAGTTGGTTCTCTAAGATAGATGATGTACAGAACTTAAAAGACTGCCTATCATTCGAAGAATAAGAGGTTTTCTCCCTTTATGGGTTTCCTCGTGAAAATATCTCTCTGAGTATATCTTATGTGTGAACGATGTTCATTATTTATGTTATTCATATCTTGTATAATATTGATGGTCACTTAGAGAAGATTGAAAAAATGTTTCAATAGACATAAATTGTTTAAGAAGAGTAACAACTAATTCACCCCCCCTCTCAATTGTCTTAGTAATTTCAACAGGGTTGGTACAACAAGCAGTAAGATTAGATTGTGACAATCAGAGTTCAATCTTCCTGGCTAAGAAACCAACTTATCATTCAAAGACAAATCATATTTATGTTCAGTATCACTTTGTGAGAGACATGGTTGAATAAAAGAAGGTGTCGTTGGAAAAGGTTGACACTTTGAAGCATGTTGCAGATTCATTGACAAAGTCTGTGAGCACAGAAAATTTCTCCTCATGTAGAGTAATAATGGGGATTTCTGCCTTGGATTGTCAACTATATAATCCTATGGGCCCCTGGATGCAAAGAAAACAACAAGTGGGAGAATGTTGGGTATATGTTATATTCTTTGCATGTGTGTGGGGGGGCGCATCAGATTCGACAACTGTGTTTGATGATCCCTCTAGTATTTCTCTGAGTGTCATGTTCATTGGGCGCTTCCTAGGGGGGTCCTATGGGGGGGGCAAGTATGCCCCCCTTGGTTACGTGTAGTGCCCCGAAATTTTTTTTGGGGCGGTTTTTGCTATTTTTAGCGGTTTTCTAAATTAATCCCGAAATAAGGGATTAGGGTTTTGGTATCTATGAAATACCTAAAAACATTTTATATATTGTATGGTGAATGGTGAAATTCGATATAATGAATATAAGAGAGGTTTTCCCCAGCTGAGGGTTTCTGGTATAAATCTTTGTGTACTATGTGTATGAGTCATTGATTAATTTTGTTTTTCTTAAGAATCTATATGCATTGCTTTAATTCACAGGTTTAAAAGTTACAAAAAGAAGGAAGAAGAGGCTAAATCTATTATTGGTTCTTTCAGACACGCAATTGCATTTGATTGATTTGGAAAAATCATCTAAAGTAATTTGGGAGCAATCAAGTAAATTATTTGGGGAAAGGGAAATGAATGCAAATTTTTCTTTAAAGATGCAACTTTTTGGCCTCAAAATGCATGATGAGACCCATCTCTCTACTCATATGAATGAGTTAATGTCTCTCTTTAAGCAATTAGCTGACACAGGTACCGAGGTAGATCCAGAAGATGCTAAAGCAATTCTATTTAATAGGGTATCCTTTAAATATAGCAATGTTGTATTCACATTAAGTCAATTACCCTCACAATCATTAGAAGGAATGGTAGCATAATTATTATCTGAAGAAAAAAGGACATATTCTGAAGACTTGGATGTAGGTGGTGAGCATGAAATTGCACTATTTTCTAAAGGGAAGATGAGAAGAACCAAGGGTTCAACAAAATGTTTCTACTATCACAAGATTGGACATATAGCCTGGAATTGTAGAACTCGTGATAAGGATCTTCTGAATGGTAAAGAAACTACAAACATTGCCAACTTGGATGATTTATTATAATCAAAGAGAGATGAAGAACCACGAGAGTCATCTCTCAAATTGTTCTAGAAAAGGGAAAGGGGTGGTGTCCTTAAAGTCCTTTTATGTGTGTTAATGCTTAAAGTTTTTTATGTAAAATAGGAACCCTTACATCTTAATATAAGCTGGCAGCCCCGGTATCAAGAACAATTGTTCTTATTCGAAGTCACCTTGCATACTTGAATGTTGAGGACATTCTGCATCCAAAATGCTCTTCTAGACATTGGCAGATAGTCGAAAGAAGAAATCCGACAAATGGAAGCATGCTCATAGAATGCATCAATAATTGACATATTTTCTCATGGAAGCCCCAGTGAGACGAGATTGTCAAAATTGTCAATTGTACAAGTGCACGAATGATGATATGAAACATTTATACTTTAAATGAGTTGAAATGAGAGCTCGAAGAAGAGGAAGAGAAAGAGCTGAATCAAGAGGCGTCAGAGTGGGTGTATGCATTGATGATGATCATGGCAGACGAAGTGTTGTAACCTTTTTTTTCCATTATGTAATTTGTGAAGTTTTGTAATGTAGGAATTAGTGGGGGGTGTTAGAGATAATGCCTAATTAATGCCACTACTAGAGTTTAGGGATTGGATTGGGTTTGTTGGAGGATGTTGAGAGATTCTCTCAACCTCTCCCTCTAAAAGTGGAATAAGTTGGACCACACAACAATTATTTAAGTGTGATGTATCTCTATGTAATTTAGGTAATAAAATCTATGTTTGTGTGTATTCTATGTGTGCCTAATACTTCCAATTTTACAATTATCTCTTCCTCAATAAGTTTGTTCAGTTTCTTCCGACTCGACTTTCACTTTTTGGCTTGGATTAGCCATGGGTGAAGACTATTAAGTTTGAAACTTTGTGCATTCAGTAATGATCATTGAAAGAAAATAACTCAGGTGTTTCTCTGTCAACAAGTTAGGTTCAGAGACACCATTAAACGTTTACGAATTCTGAGTTAGAGTTTATCGAACATTGTTCACACATAGCAACCGTCACATATGACGTGTGATTCCGTGCCTAAATTCAACATGGATCCGACACATGTCACTCTTAAATAATAATAATAAAATATTAAGTAAATGAAAATTGTATATGTTTGTTATAAATTTTTGCACTCTAAAACCTATTAAGGAAGGGTTTGCACCTAAATAAATTTGATCTCTCTCAGTCATAAAACTAGAATTAACATAAATCTATGCTGGTTTTACCTCATCAATATTTTAAAAGATTAAAAATCAATATTGTAAAGGTTAAAAAGTTCTCAATTATAATTTATGGAATGTTGCTTATGCTGGTTTTACCTCATCAATATTTTAAAGGATTAAAAATCAATATTTTAAAGGTTTAAAAGTTCTCAATTATAATTTATGAAATGTTGATCACACACACGTGCCCACACATCCATCTTTTATTTCCCCTCATCAATCCACACATCCATCTTTTATTTCCCCTCATCAATCCTTTATTTATTATTCAGTTTTTTTTTTTTTTAATAATGGGGTTTTGTGAAGAGGAAGCATCACTTTTTTAGCTATGTTGAAATGTTTGTCTTTTTCTTAATATGTGTAATTTGGAGATATACAATTTGAGTGGGTTTAATGGTTAAGAGTATATGGTTTATCATTAAAGATTATATGTTCAAATTTAGAAAAGTATGGTATATTTTATAGTCAAATTCCTACTCCTAGAGAATCCCTTATCCCACATACAAAAAAGTCTAACATGTTTAGTCAAATGGTTGCCCTAGCCCACATACAAAGAAATCTAACCTTAAAAGGACCTCTTATCTCAAAAACAAAGAAATCTAGCATGTTTTTAATTCAAAACCTTGCAAAATAATACTTAAATATTGTTAACTCTCCCTCCCATGCCAATACCAATAATTGTAAAAGAAATTTACAAACCGTTTTCAGTTTGCACTGATATAGAAAAATGGTTGAGTATTATCATATCAATATTATTGTTAAAAAAGTTGCATATGGTTGTCCATAAATTTTTCATTATAAAAGAAATCACTAGCTATATTTATGAACTGGGAAAAGTAACAATCTAATTCTTTTAAAAATATCTATAGCTCAATCTAGGGCTTGTAGATAAATCTCCTACATATCTTCAAAGGATATTTTTGTAGATGAATCTCCTACATATGTCCAACGGATGTTCATGGAAATTTTGTTTGTTTGGAAAGGGAGAAGCTTGCTTTTCGGATGTTCATGGAAATTTTGTTTGTTTGGAAAGGGAGAAGCTTGCTTTTATGCCAAGTTCAGCTTTTTGCTGGTCCTTCAGCACACCTTGTTCTTCCTTCCAGGATGTTCATGGGTTTTTTGCTTGTTTGGAAAAGGAGAAGCTTGATTTTATGCAATGCTCAGCTCCTTCCTCGTCCTTCACCAGGCCTTGTTCTTCCTGGCCTTCCAGGATTGTCATGGAATTTTTGCTTGTTCGAAAAAGGAGAAACTTGCTTTTATTCAAGGCTCAGCTCTTTACTGGTCCTTCAAGGCTCAGCTCTTTACTGGTCCTTCAGCAGAACTTGTTCTTCCTTTCAAGGTGCAATGAAGGGACCTTCAGTAGGACCTCGTTTTTGCTTCCAAGGTGTAATGAAGGGACTAGTTTCTCACTGATTTAAATATTAGCACAGTCCCTTAAAACCGTGGATGATGAACGTCGAAAGATGCAGACAGAAAATAAAATGCACAGTCAAAAAATGAAACGTACAACCAAAAAATGAGCTTCTATAGCCAGCACAGTGAGCGTGCTAAATCCAAAGTTTAATCATTTAAACGTGGCAATCATATAGTGCTACAGTAATTTCTTAATATGATTAGGTAAATGTTAAAAGGTAAACAGGTTGAAGGATGCATTAAAAAATACAAGAAAGTTATGAAGAGGAAATCACATTCATTGATTTGGGAGGACGACTAAGAATATGCCAGCATCTATCAGATTAAAATTTTAGATTAAAAAGTGATTAATTGTGCTTATATCAATAGATGTAAACCTTTCAACTTAATTACTAGTTTTTGTCAATAATTTAAATATTACTAATTGTAATAATTCTTTATTAGCTTTTCAGAGATGCCGATATATATGAATGAACATCTCATGCCAGGGGATTTGCATGCACATCGGAAGTAAAAACTGAATGACTGCAAGAAAATACGTGCGATTTGTTAAACTTGTACACATAAATGTGCGAATTCATTATCCGCGTTTATATACTAATGTGATGCCATTTTGAAATAAATGGAGTTGTTTAAAGATTTAAACTTTTTGAATTTTTTTATTGAAATTTAAGGAAATAGATTTTGGTAATATGTTGTTTAAATTGTGTTTTTGATTACATAAATGAATTGAGTTTGAATTGAGTTTGGAGGTATTTTATTTATAGAAACTCTATATTTCAACAATTTTTAACTGTATTTCAAAAAAAAAATTGATCAGAAAATATACACTTAAAAACACCAACAAATAAAATATTTAAACTACCAGTTTTAAAATAAATATCTTCTTAAAACTTGCTTTTTATAATTTTCTTTTAATTAAATCAATATATTTTAATAAAAATATTTAAAACATAAAAATGATTTACACAAAATCAAACAATTACTTAACAACATTAATAATCCACAACATAGCTAATTGAAGTAAACCCTAAGCTACTTTCATTCTAGTTCACAAGTCAAATCCGCGATCATCCGCGACTCTAAAACTGTTGACGGTCTTCGTATTGCTTTGATCAGAACACATATCTCCAAAGTCAAACTCATTCGTCTCTGCACCAATTGACGTAGCAAGTCCCGTGTAGAACTCTTCTAATGCAAAATCTGTCCAAAAGCATGGAGAAAAGAGCAGATTACAGTCGGGAGACATTGGCTCGTTCACATCAAATAAACTCTTGGCTAGTGTAGCTCCATGTCCTGCAAAATGACCGGAATGGGGAGATTGCTTGTCAGCTAAACTCGACATAGAACAGGTAGAGTTTCTAGCTGGATCTGTCTCAACCAGATTAACATCTGCCATCTCCGAACGATCTTCTCTGACCGAATGGTTCACAAGAAGGTTGCAGCCTGACTTGGAAGAATTCGCATTTTCATCAGTAGTAGACATATTGAAGGTTTGATTACTGCAAACGTTTGCAGTTACTGTTTCAGTATGTTTCACCGCAGTTGTTACTATGAGGGGGGTTGTTTTGAGCACGTCATTTTGTACTATCGTAGGAGGGTTTGACCTTCTGTTGGATTGTGATTCCTCAAACAGCTTCTTTTTCAGATGACTGTTCCAATAGTTTTTTATTTCGTTGCCTGTCCGCCCAGGCAGACGTCCTGCTATCAGCGACCACCTGCATGCACGGTGACACTTTCCCATTTCTCCAAAATTTCTAAAGCCTCATATGGGGAATGAATAGATTTTACTGCTTGAATAAACGATGTTAATTCATTTTCCACATACCGGTTGCCAAGGAGGCGATGCAGCCAAAAAATGAGCTCCTCCTCGTCGGGGCAAATGTTTCCCCGTTTAATGTCGGGACAAAGGTAGTTCAGCCAACGTAATGTACAACTCTTTCCACACCGCTTAAGACCTGCCAAAGAAATTCTGTCAACTTATTTAGCCGATCAATTCTATCTACGTGTGCATTAATATAACAGATTTGTTGAGATTCACCTGCTTTTTCAGGGAGTTTTCTCCATCGACCATTGCCATGGATTCGAATGTATTCCAACAGAATCATATCCTCCTCGGCCCTCCAGGCCCCTCGGTTCAGCCCTTCATTTGAGCAGCACGAAGATCTACCCATGTTCAGCCCTTCATTTGAGCAGCACGGAGATCTACCCATGTTATATGTTCTTTCAGTCTGTGGGAACAAACAAAGTATTGGCTTAGTCGCTCGTCTCGGAGGGCCGTTCAGTGTATATAGAAAACAACAATTAGCTTTTCCCTGCTGCCAGATTTTTACTGCAGTAAATCTAGTGAAAAGGTTCATGTTGATGGGACCTCTGACTTTTATTCGCGCATCTAAAATGAGCATGTTGATGTCACCTTTAGGAGTAAGTTAATTTTGGAGCACTTTTTAGTGAAACAAATGGGTTTCAATTTGATTAGATTTTCAGGAGTAGTTTGAGTTGGGTATTTGATTAGATTTTCAGGAGTAGTTTGAGTTGGGTATGGATCAAAGTTATCCAATTTGATTAGATTTTTGATGCAGGAGCATCGCTCACTCAATTAAGCGAGTCAGCGCGTGGAGGAAAAGAAACAGAGGAAAAGATTGTAACGGACCTTGAGCGGATAAGCTCTAGTCCTTAGGTAGCTGAGGCATTTACTTAGAATTAATGCAGGTAGATAGGATAATTAACTGTAGATTAGAGAGTCACCGGTTGAGAGGGAAAACGGAGTATAGACACCCTCCCCGGAATCGTTGTAAGGATTCATTATTCAGTATTCAGTTGGTAGCATTAGAGAGAAGAAGAGAGCAAAGCAGAGAGTCTGTGAAGAACCTCCATGTACAGTTGTTGAGTTAATAGAAAGAGCTTGACTCAGTTCCATGGACGTGTTTGATCTCTGTGTGTTGTTAATCCTGTTCTTGTGTATGTTTGCTTCTTTTTATGCTTACCTTTTATATGCTGCTTACGTGATTTCATATCAGGTTAGGAACCTGAGAGAATGAGTTTCAATTGTTTCTCTGCTTAGGCCAGGAGATTCCTGCATCGAGTGCAGTTGAATACCTCCGCATAGAGTGCGTCGAGGAGGCTAAGTAGTTGAACCTTTGCTCTCATTTTGTTCAGAGTTGGGTTGAGTTATTCAAGCCGTGCAGGTGAGTGCAGGTCGAATTCGAGTCTCAGTAGCAAGCCTGAGAAGGGGAAGATCGAAGTTGTTGCGAGCGTGAAGGTGCAAGGGTCAAAAGACTTCATCACTCTTGGCGGTATTTGAAGGCCGAGTACCAGGAACGTATCCGGAGAATCCCGGGAAGAGGAAGAAGAACAAAGCTCAGGAGAGATAGTTCTTTTGTTTCACTGCGGGAGCTGACCCCAGTGAAGTTCGCACGGGACGAAGGTGGTGCAGCGAAGAACTCTGCAGGAGAAAGAGAATCGACGGTTGGAAATCCAAGGGAAGTTTTCCGAAATCCCGAGGACCATCCGA
>JASDQU010736311.1:97717-112094 GCA_032191745.1 Picea mariana | reverse complement strand
TTATGCTTACCTTTTATATGCTGCTTACGTGATTGCATATCAGGTTAGGAACCTGAGAGAATGAGTTTCAATTGTTTCTCTGCTTAGGCCAGGAGATTCCTGCATCGAGTGCAGTTGAATACCTCCGCATAGAGTGCGTCGAGGAGGCTAAGCAGTTGAACTTTTGTTCTCCGTTTTCCAGAGTGGGTTTGAGGTATTCGAGCCGTGCAGGCGAGTGCAAGTCGAGTTCGAGTCTCAGTGGCAAGTCCGAGGGAAGGAGAGTTGAACCTGTTGCGAGCGGGGATGCACAGAACTCAAGAGACTTCAACGCTTTTAGAAGTGGTTGAAGACCGAGCATGAGGAGCGTGTTCGGAGAACCTCTTGGAAAAGCTTGAGTTGAAGGAAGCTCTGGAAGGATAACCCCTTCGTTCACTGGAGAAATCGACCCAGTGGAAGCCGTACAGGATGAAGGTGGCGGAGCAGAGATCTCTTCGTAGAGACCGAGAATCGACGATTTGAATTTGCCCTGGAGAATCGCGAAATCCTGAGGATCGTTGGATCTGGGAGAAGAGGCGAGGAGGTTAAACCTCAGGCAGCGAAAGAGCCATTGGCCATCGCATATAGGAGAATCGGGGTTTGTGAGTGCAAGAATCATATGCCCGTTTAAAATCGTGAGTCGCGATTTCCCGACTCGATCAGAGCCATTGATTAGAACGGAGACAGGTGGCACGAATCCCGTGTATCAGGGATTCGGCATTTGGGTTTTCCAGCAGCAAGAGACTTGGAATAGCGGATCTGTGAGTCGCTAAGTCCCGACGTGACGTGGCAGCGTGGGACCCGGAGTCAGAGCGGAGTCCAGGTGGAATGCTCGTGGGATATCGGAGTTTCGGTACTCGGGGGTTGGATAGACCAAGGTTCGCGCCGCGAGTAGGAATTCTCCAAGGTTGACCTTTGACCATCGGGGTTTCGGGGTCTGTTTTCCCAGGGACAGCACCGTGCGGCTTGTGATATCGCGAGTTCCGATCTCCCGATACACGAAGGGGTGATCGCCGAGAAGACTGTGGGTAGAACTCCCGAGAGGAGTGTAAGAGCTTGGACTCTTCGAGGCCGAGAGAAAGAGGGGGTCCTGGTGGGAGTAACCGCGCCAGTGAGGGCAGGTTGCGTCAATGGGATACCTAGGACAATTGTCTTAGACAAAGATACAAAGTTTACCTCCAATTTTTGGAGGGGATTGTTTAAAGGATTTGGAACAAATATGAACTTTAGCACAACATATCATCCCCACATAGATTGGCAAACAAAGAGAGTCAATTGAATAATTGAAGACATGCTGAGAATGTATGTGATGGGTAAGCCATCTAAGTGGGAAGATTACTTACACTTGGTTGAGTTCACATATAATAATGTGTATCAAGATTCATTGAGAATGAGCACATTTGAAGCCTTGTACGGTAGGAAATGCGATACTTCGGTAAGCTGGGACAACCTAGAAGATATAGTGGTACTTGGGTCAGATTTTCTCAAGGACATGGAAGATCAGGTGGTCAAGATCAAGAAGAATTTAAAGGAAGCTCAAGAGAGACAAAAAGTTTATGCAGAAAAGAACAAGATAGCTAGAGAGTTTAAAGTAGGGAAGCATGTAATTTTCAAAGGGAAGCCCAAGAAAAGTTCTTTGAAATTGGGTAGTTGTACAAAGCTAGCAACCAGATTTTGTGGTCCATTTGAAATATTGGACAGAATAGGTCTAGTTGCATACATGCTTGCATTGCCTACTTCCATGAATGTGCATAATGTATTTCATGTCTCTTTACTAAAGAAATATGTACATGATCCTAACCATGTTATTGATTGGCATTTGATTTAGGTAGAGACAGAGGGATATTTTCAGGTTCAACTAGTGCAAGTATTGGAGAGAAAAGTCAAAATGCTCCGGAATCAAGTTATAGAGATAGAAAAAGTTTAGTGGACCTGCTATAGTTCTGAAGATGCTACCTGGGAGAATGAAGATTCCATGAGGGTAGATTACCCACAAATTTTTGAATAAATTTGAGATTTTGATCTCTATTTTGTATATGCATTGAGGACAGTGCCAAAATAAGGGGGAGGGGATGTAACACCCCAGGTTTTGAACCCCCATTTTAAATAATGTATTATTACAATGCTGAGAAGAGTGCCCAAAACAATTATTAAAAGGATAGTGTGCTGGAGACATCTAATGTTTTTATCGTTATTAATAATAAATACATGACTGGTTGCTAGATGGACAAGGACTAAAGTTATAGGGGGCTATGATTCCACAAGAGAGGGGGCTTAAGGGGTAAGTGTTTATTCCTATCCTAATTACCCTTTTGTCTAAGGGAGGGGATAAGTTATGTGAGCTTCTTGGGGAAGGCTAGGAGGTTCTTGATTCTCCCTGAAATTACTTAAACCCGCCTCTAGTCTGATGGAGGGGTTAGTCATTGGCACGTTTTCTCCTTAATTTTTTCATTCACATCATTCTATCCCTCACACACTTTCATGCACGCACCTCCATGCACCCACTTACCCATTCATTGATCCATCCATCATCTGCATCTTGGCTTGGGAAAGGGAACTAAACTGGCGAAGAATTAGCCATGAGATAGTTAGTTGTAGTGGTCGCTAGAGTGATCCAACTACAACTAGAGGCCCACATGTCTAAGATGTGTTGGCCTGTGTCCAGGTTTTCTCATAGCTGCGAGTCCTGAGAGTTCCAGCATCAATATTCTAGACCAGTTGTGTTGGAGGCCAAATTAAGAAGAAGGAATGCTTGAGGGACTGCGTGGCAGAGAAGGGTGGAGGTTCGCTCTCTCGGGTGGTGAAAGCTGGGTAGAAGAGAGATGGGTACTTGGAATGTTGTGAGAGATGGGAATCCTATGAGAGCTTGGGTGTTGATTAGTTTGGGAATCCAAGTAACACTCTGGAACTATCCTTGTGGTTTCATAGCCTTGGCTCAGGGGTGACGCTGTTGTTGATATTTGGAACAATAGTGTCTACGGTTGGGTGGAACATCCTTGGTCTGCAGCCAGTTGGTGTCATATTTCATAAATATAAGTGCTCTCTGTTATGGTATCATTTACATGTATATGAATGTATTTCCACTGTGTATATTTAATTATCATTTAACCGAATCTTTAGACTATGCATGTTTGTTGTAGTTTGTTGTGCATGTCGTTAAAGTCTTTTCTTTTATGCATCCTTAAATTTTTAAAGGTATCTGTAAGTGAAGGAAGTCCAAGGGCGGGCTTGAAGGTAGTATGCCCCGGCCTGTGGGTGGCTGGGTATGTTACATATATTTTCTCTACAACACATTTTCTAGCTCATTCTTGATGTTTTATTTAAATGTTTTTTTTATTTATCTTTTTCTTTCAAAATGTAAATTTTAGTAGCATAACATGAGGACTTGTTTTGGTAAAACTTCCCAACATTTAAAAAATAATAATAATAATCATTTTTTTTTCTGTATGTGTCTTGTGGTTACATGGCTTAGGCCATGGAAGTTTTATTTCTAAATTTGTGTATTATCATATATTTAGGACAAATTGTTGTTATTGTTAAAAAGGTTCTTTTGATTGGACAAATAACAAAAACATTACATACCTAATTCATATGAACTTTGAATATTTTATTTTAATTATATCATAGGGTCCTAATAAATTCAATACTTTGTTGATTTTGTATGTGAAATGTTTACTTTATTTTCCTTTTTTTATATTTCTTTGTCTTTTAATTCACGAATGATTTATAATCAAAAGCCTGAATATTTATATTTATTGTGAAGGGATTATGTTTTCTCTGGAGAAACTTATTGTTTTATACATATGAGGGACTTGTATTGTTCTTTCCATTTTGGAGACATCATCAAGACATTGAAATGAATTTGCTTGCAATGAGTTTATCGTCAAGGATTGTTATCGAACTTTCATCCCTATAACTAGGGTTGAGGTCACAACAAAACATGACAATCCAAAGAACTAACTCATACCAAAAAGTAGTTAAAACATACATCTTAATAGTCTGGTTCTGTAGGATATTTGAATAGAACAGATTGGAATTTGTTCCTGACTTTGATATCTACTATTGAATCTAGATCTGAATCGACTAATGCAATGGTTGCAACATAAATGAATACTTCAACCAGATCTATAGGTTATGGATATGTTGGTGGATACCAATAGTTAGAAACTACTTACGTGGACACTGAAGTTTGGAGTAGATTTTTCTTGAAGATCATCACTTCAATTTCTTGTTTTGATATAGCCTTTTTTTATTTGCACACAAAGAGGAACATAACTTAAAATAAAGTAGTTATAACTAATTTTTAACTACTTAAACTAACTATGATCAACAAGTTAGTTTCCAACCAAAGATATGCACATAATCATAATGAAATCACATTGATTACACATGATTGGGGAAGAAAATACGATATTTCTCATATATTACATGAACAAAAAATAACAAATCAAAAAATTCACCTAATCATTGTTGCGGCACCGCCTGGAACCACTTTTTGGATTCGTCCTCTCGGGCCAATGAATACAACTTAACCTATGTACTCCTTACTCCAAGAAAGTGATAGAAATAAAAGGGTCTCTTTCTCTCAATGGGATAATGAGGGAAAGGGTGTTGGAAACAAGGGTTTCTAGGAACAGAGAATGGTCTTAAAAACATGGGATTTATTACTTGAAAACTTAAGCATAAATTTGCTAGCACAAGAGTGTTTTTCTTCTCCTCCACCCAATGGCTCTATTTATACCATGAAAATTTGGTTAGAGTAGTGATGTATAGAAAATATAAGGTCATCAACCTAGGAAACGCGTAAAATTTAACCAAAAAGGCACATTTTGCACACATTTATATTTTTACTCCATTTTGGAGGTATACAGAAGTTATTTAAGAGAAATAGGTGTATATAAAGTTGAATACACATTTTTCAAATCAAGAGTGGTGTATGGATTTCCAAAAGGTATTTTTTAAAGAGTTAGAGAAATTTTGGTCTGCAAACAACATAAAATAGGTAATTCTACTATAGAACTAAGGTCTTCAAAACAAATCGTTGATGGTACAAGGCTACACCATGTGAATAAATATTTGGAGGTCTAACATGGGAGACACCATTTGATTATTGGTCATTAATGTAAAACATTAACAAATGTGAGACAACCTACCGATAATGAGAATGTGCATCAAGGTGCCTGGTACATTCTAACAAGTGTGGATAAATTATATGATTTCAAACAATTTTAGAATCTATCAATCATGGGACATTAATGTACTCCAATTTTCAATAGTGAGGGATCCTGCCATTGATGAATTCAAGCCCCAAAGTACTATAAATAATCTAGATCCCAATCCCATAGAAAATGGGTCAAAGGCGATGGGAAGAGATCCATTGGAAGGAGGGAATTAAGTTATCCCCCATCATCCAACACAAGGAAAGAATAAGGTTAATAATTTTGAAGGAATCAGATGAAAAACTGGAAGGGAAAACCACTGAGTATGTCTCTTGCATGCACCATATGGAATGGTACATGGAAGAGACTCTCTAAGAAATGACCAATAATGAAAACCACTAACAAAGGTGAGGAATTCCATCAATGAGGAAAATGGAATCCAAGGTACTGCACAAATCACAAAGTGTGAATAGAGGTATTCACATCGAACACATGGGGAACCACTCAGTCAATAACCATTGATAAAATTTCATCTATTGAGTGGAAGGTAACCTGTCAATGATTAAAATAGGCCCATGGTGCAACTCTATGTAAAACTCTCATAGAAAATGTGTCATGGTTGATAAAAGTTGACCCACCAACAATAAGTCAATGGGGACCTTCCATATTGGCACACGTATAGGAAATAGATACTTATTGATTATGAGAAGTAATGGACAACCATGAAGGATGAAATGATAAGTAAGAAAGTCTAAGGAATGACCAACATAGGCTAAAACTTCCTTGAACATAAGCACAACACAAAAGTGACTTGGGAAACATTGACTCAAGAATGAACATTGATAAGATTATGTGACACATGAGGCATAAATAGACTCTCCATAATGACTGGAAGATTAACTAGTCGAAGGAGTAAAGAATCAATAAATAAGTTTCACCTTCCTAAAGCCATACTGAAAGTCGAATCTGTTGAGACAAAGACTCAAAACTAGTTCTTTGTTCAAGAGCAACATGACTCAGAAATATTTCTAAATATAAATAGATAACTCGACTCTTTCCCAGCCCTCTTCTTGTCATATTTTATTTTTTTGTCCTTTTCATATTATAAAATCCTAAAAAGGAATAAAAGAATGCTATAATATAGTGGAGGAAATGAGTGTCGTGGGCATGAAAACTAGTTCCAAGCACATGGAACATACTTATGCTCAATGCAAGGAACACATGCAAGATATGGACACTTAGGGGACTATTTCCTCCAAGGATATAGGTATCAAGTTGCAAAGGAAATAGATGCAAAGGATAAAAACTAAACATAATGCATAAGTAATAGGTTGTAAGATAGGAAGCTAAAGTTGGCATTAGGTTCAAAAGCACAAGAAGGAAAATGCAATGAAACAATACAACTTAACAATGGAAGCCCCATATGCGTAGGACAAAAAAATATTTATAATAAAACATGCGACTCCATCTAGTATAGTCATGGTGGGACTAAATAAGGCTCTCAAGCCTATACACAAAATTATCACGGGCACCAAATCACTAGTGAGGAGGGCTTGTATTGCAATTCAATGGGGCGGACCATATGATAGAGATGAAAATTAAATTCTTAATGAAAAGTGCAAGGAAAAAAGGCCCTAACCTATATGTCAAGTATCATAAACATTACCTTCCAAAAAGGTTCAAATGTGGACAATAGTGTTGAAAAAATGATAGAGACACACTACCTGGTGTCCCCAAATTATCCCACAGTTAGGCAACTTCAATTAAACACTACTCTATAAGTCCTTAAAGGTACTTCCCAAGGATATATTTACTCTTAGAGTCGTTATGAGAGAGCATTCTATTCCATTTTCTGAAGCTCCCACGAGCTCACAATCTTGATCTTTAATGGACCAAATTCTTCATTCAACCAATCTCCATTAGATTGCAGGATTATAGTATGGGTTTTTGTCCTTGTCAAATCTTCCAGAACTTAACCCTTGTTTGTTGATCACATTTATGGATCTAATATTCGATCATTCGTTTCCTCATCTCTCTATCTCACATTCAGAACTGTAAACTTGTTTCTAGTCTTAAGAACCAGTGGAAGGGCTTAAATTAAGATCCTTTCTTTATTTTTTTTCCACTTTAATCTTGTCTCAATGTGAATACAGACTCAAAACCCACACTTGAATTCAAAGGTGATTATATATAGTTATCCTGGTGCTTACCTCACTTCCTCATAACCTTGACTGCAACCATAGGATATGACCATGGCCTAAACATTTTCCCCAAGTCTTCTATATATTAGACCCCTTTTCCATAAGGCCAAAGGTTGTGACTGTGAGCTTGCAACCTAGCACTAACCAATGACTCACAACCTAGAAATAGATCGACGTCTCTATTTTAATTGACCGTTTACTAGACGATCCACCTTAATTCACAAATATATGAAATGGTTTCTAATACCACTGAGTGAAAACATAAATGACCTGGGCTTGACATGTGGAAATTTAATTAATGGTCCATATAATTTCACAATCATCTTCCGAGAAACTCCAATCATGAAATCACTCTCCCACCATAGATCTTCCTTTAGTCATGATATTCCGGTTATTCTTATTTCATGATTGGACCAATACATTTACACAATCATTTAAAACTACTATATTTAATCACTAGACCTGGAGCGACGTGGATCTCACCTCAACTCTTTATCTAATGGTCCAAAGTCAATCTTTCAAAGATTGACAAGAATTTGTTTACCTCATTTACCTCATGCACATGATTTTTGGGTATTATGATGAATGAGGATCATTGATCCTACAATGATCAATGGTCATTGAATCAATTCCTTTGTTCCAGTTAAAAGAGATCAACCAAACTTTCATGAGGGTTCTCCTGGCTCTAAACTTGCAATTTGAATGAGACCTGCAACCATTGTATATGCATAAATATAAAAATACAAAAAATCATAGTTCTTAACACTCTGATAGGAATAAATACACACATCATATAAATGATAGAGGTTTCTTGGATAACACTCGAAACTTAGTGGTTCTATTGCTCAATTTCATATACTATACTTCTGAATTACATAAGGCCTCCTCAATTGGACTTTCACTTCCTACACTCTCCTTGTTTTGGCCTAATTTCTCACCCAATTATCCTTACACTCTCCTTGTTTTGGCCTGATTTTTCACTCAATTATCCTAAATCCTCAATGGATGGCCTCCTCCCTTCTTCTATAGGATTACAAAATTTTAAAAGAGAGGATCTTGAAATCAGATCAGCTTCAGATCCACTCAATACTCCCATGATCTCTCTCTAGATCCACGAATCCTCAAAATCTTCAATATCCCCAAAATATCTCTAGGATCTCTCATTCACCCTAAGACCTCTCTAACTTACTCAATCTATTGAATCGGTTTTAAACAACCTAATTACATTTTCATTATACCAACTTAATAAAAACTCTTCTAGAATTCCTTAGAAACATAGGGATAAATTAATGAACTAGGGAACCACTCCCTGGGAAAACCAAAGACCTATTAGGTCTTGTCAAATGTACTTGACCTTTTAGGCAGGATTCTCTTGCATCAAAAAATACTCAAAAGACACCATTGTTCCTCAAAATACCTGGAAAAACTAAAAGATTAACTCCAGAAACTGGTTAGATATTATTCCATAAGGTAAAAATGATAATAAAGCATTAAAATATAGAAACATGGGTAAACAAAAAGGTTAAAATGGTGAAAACTAGTTTTTACCATTCATTTGAAAATTTTCCCAATTTGAGCATTTTGTGGAGACAAATTCTTCAAAATTATAAAGAGTATTTTTGATGCATTTCCCATCAAAATAAGGAAATTCCTAGACAAAGTAAGAACTCATCACTTTCTCTTCAAATTCAATTGTTCATTTTTTAATTTTGGTCAAAATATGAGTTTGGAAAGCTCTTATAAATACACAGGTTGTGCATATGCACCTTTCCCACTCACAAAGCACATATAAAAGGTCTTATAGATGATTTTTCTTAAGGAAAGGCTTGTATATGTGAACCTGTCCTCAAGTTAGGGCGTGTATACACCCGTGAGGTTGCAAAAAATTATTTCTAACATCAAATTCTGGTGTTCTGATGCAGAATGGTGATAGTTTGGAGAGAAAGAGAACACTTATGCCCCTTGGCCGAAGCTAGGTGACATGCTGTGAAATTCATTCCCCACTTACTGAAGGGGTTGACGGTGATCACGAGAAAGAGTCGAGTTGGATGCCCACACATTTTTCAGGTAAAGACCTAAATAGGGTGATAGATACAATCTTTAAATATAGTAGGTCAAAATTATCTGGAACACAAAACATTTTGGGTTATCTCCAACCCAAATAGGTGACGACCATAGGATCCACTATGATAATCATTTATCATAGTTTCCACCTCTTCGTGAGTAAACAAATGACACATGATCAATTCTACCCTCGACAATACAAAGTGTCATCGATAATAAGGTAGTTATCTCTAAGGTGATGTATGCATCATCACTCATCTCATGAGCAATTTGGAGAAATTTTTTGAGTCTGGAAAAGACAAGTATATGTCCATACCAAGGATAGCTAGAAGAAATAAGGAATATATGCTCGTCTAGAAATTAATCAGTATCAATAGCATCCTCATCTTCCCGATGGAACTCCGACCAGGGATGATTTTAGGGGCTAAATTTCGCTCATGGGCTAATTTTCCATGGTTTTTCCAAAAATGAGATTCACTATTTTAAAAACGATTCGCCCAAATTCTATAGGATAAAATTATTTTACCTTAAAAATCGCCAAAAATTTATAAGAACTATATAAAATCCTTAGAAATTTGAATATTTTTACAAAAATATCGCCAATCATTTATAGTTGGCATATGAAGGATTAGTAAGACTTGACAAGGTTTCTACATTTTAAAATAAATTTCCATCCTTAAAATCATCCCTGACTCCGACATCAACTCAGTGAAACTAAGGACTTTTTGGACTTAATTGATTCAAATTCAAGGTCAAATTATTGTAATATCACTATCCATTTATAGTACTTCCCCCCAATAGGTCCTCAATTTAAGAAAAACTGAAATGGATTCACATCATATATAACAATGGTTTTCTTGAGTAAAATATAATGGCGAAGTCTGTGGACACCATGAATAGCTTCCAAAGCCAATTTTTTGATGTGAGAAACCTTTATTTCAAGACCTATCACGCTTCAACTAAGGTAATATATGACATGCTCTTCGAGCATATCATCCTATTGAACTAGAACCATACCAATGATTGATTATAACATTGTGAGATACAATGATAAGTCTCTACTATAGTCTATAGGACTAATAAGGGGGTAGATATGAGTGTATTCTTCAAGGAAATGAATGAGAATTGTGTGAAATCGTCCCAAACAAATGGGATGCCCTTGTTCAATAAATGCATAAATCCAATGGTGATATTATAATAGTTTGTTATAAATCACTGTAGAAAGTTAGATTTTCCTTGGAGACTCTGAAGTTGAAGAATATTGCGCATGGGAGGAAATTGAAATGTTTCTTCAACCTTAAGAGGAATGGCCATGATCCCTTTATTGGACACAATGAAACCCAGTTGACGCCCCAAAATTATGCTTAATATGCATTTATGGGGATTCAAATGAATCCTATAATATGAGGATCTTTCAAAAACAATGTGAATGTGTGTGGGATGATACTCCATATTACAAGAGCGAGCAACCATATCATTGAGATATGTCTCGATGATGTGTTTAAGGTCATGGAAATCATATGACGTAGCCCACTGGAAAGCAGCTCCAATATTTTTTAGACCGGGAGGAATTAATATGTATGTGAATGCAAATGGATGAATAAACATTGTCTTGTGTTGGTCCTCAAGTCGGATTTAGATTTGAATATACCCTGAGAATCCATCCATAAAGGAGAAGATCTCTCTCCCATCTCACTCATCAATAATGTGATCAATGAAGGGTGTGGGGAAGTTGTCCTTAGAACATGATTTATTGAAATATCTAAAATCCATGAAAGCATGAATAGTTCCCTACTTTTTATCTACAAGAAAGGAATACGTTACCCATTTAGTAAGGGAAACATGGTAGAAGAAACCCACCTCAAGGAGTTTCTCCACTTTAGCCTTTATTACCACAACTTTCCTAGGATTAACTCGTCTTAAATTTTGTTGAAAAATCTTTGGATTCTCATACATTTTGATCTCATGTTCGACAATAAGAGGGTCTATGCCTATAATTTCCTCATATGTATAGGTGAAAATGTTGTGGAATTCTTTAAAAAATATTGGTATATGTGCATACTTCATTAAGAAAACGATCCAGTCCAATAAACACATTTTCCAAAACCCTGTGGTTTCTAGAGATGTCGATTGGTATAGTCTTGTAAATATTATCCATATTACCCTCATCATACATGGCATGAATAAATAATGGGTTTTCAAACCGATTCTCATGTCCAATCATGGTTAATCTAAATTCTCCATTCTCGACCCTATTGAGTTTAGGGAGGAAGTAAGACCTATGGTGCCTATCCTCCCAAGGCCTTTTAGGGTCAGTGATTGATTCTAGGATTGCTTCATTAGATGGAAAAATGCATCCATGCAATCCATATAAAGGTAAGAATTGATGGCTCACATGGGTGTAGTAAGATGATACAATTACTTTTTCCGAGGAGAAGTTGGATCGATGTCTATAGTGGCACTTTGAATACCATGATAAGTAATTTCATCTATAGAGAAAGGCATGGTCATTCCTACATGCTCAAGTCCTTCCACTAAAGTAGAAGGAGAGGGTAAAATCCATGGATCCTCAAAGCATGTTGTTCATAAATAACAAAATTGGGTGATGGGTGACAAAGAAACTTGTTCATTGGATCCAACATGAGTGGAATTGATGTAAGAAATAGTTTCTACAAAATTAAAATATCCCATTAGGGATAGATACATTCCAACACCTATATTATTAGTGTACTTTTGAGATTTACTTATGTTGGAAAAACAGTATCCCGGAGCAATAAAATAAAACAAATGAAAAATTAAAACACAGAAGATACAAAATACAATAGAGACACAGATATACGTGGTTCACCTAGTGTGGGTTACGTCCACCAGAGAAATTTCTAATTCCTTCCTTTTTATTATCCAACAAAATGAAGGGATACAACCTACAAAACACCCGTTGTAACTTCCTCTTCTTTCTCTCACAATCTCCTCTCTCAGAATACAATATTTGCAATGATACACAACCATAATATGATTCCCTCATAAAAGAGGGTTTCCTTCTAGGGAAAATACCCTAACATAAATTTTACTGTCAGATCTATGACCTTATAATGAATGGTCCATATTCACTATGAAATTACAATATACATTTACAAGGAAACTTTTCCTTCAGGGGCTTCACCCCCAAACTCCTGCTTGCCCCCGGGACCTCACAGGGGAGGCAAGACCTCTATGCAACCCCCCACATGGAGGGGTGTACAATATTTTGGGGTGTATATTCTTCATGGGGTATAAGGAAGACTGAAAATAAATACCTATGAATATGGAAGACAATCATGCTCCAAAAACAACAATATCCCACTTGGAGACTGATCTCAACAACTCTACCACTACTATATCTGTTGGACTATGATCCTTCTTTGACCTGGAAAATTTCTCATCTTGACCTTCATTCTTGAATACCACCTGAAAATGAACAGGAACTCAATTCCTCCCTGGTTACACCCTTTTTTAACATGTATGCAGGATTCTGGCTAGTATGTATCTTTTCCAACTTCAAATTTCCATCTTCCAATATGGATCGTATGAAATGATACCTGAGTTGTATATTCTTAGTCTTCGAATGGAAGGTTGAGTTCTTTGCAAGATTAATAGAACTCTCATTGTCACAGTACAACCTGCTATTCTCATGCTTCTTTCCCAATTCCTCCATAAACCTCTGTAACAAAATCATTTCTTTACTAGCCTGCGTACTAACAACATACTCTACTAATGTTGTTAAAAGTGCAACAACCTTTTGCAGTTTTGAAATCCAACTTACTATTGTTCCACCTAAAGTAAAAATATACCATGTGGTGCTCCTCCTACTATATTTATCACCTTCCATATTTGAATCAACATACCCATGTAGAATAGCATCTAAACCTCCAAAACATAATGCATGAGTAGTAGTACCTCTCAAATACTTAAGAATTCCCTTTATTGCCTCCCAATGTTCTTTACCTAGATTGTTGATATACCTGCTCACAACTCCCACTGCATGTGCAATATTTGGTCTTGTGCAAACCATCACATATATCAAGCTGCCAACTGTTGATGAATAAGGGACCCTGGACAAGTATTCTATCTCCTCTCGTGTCTTGGGACACATTTCCTTAGTTAATTTGAAATGGTTATCCAAAGGTGTACTAACCATTTTTTCATTCTTGATTCTAAACCTCTCCAACACCTTCTCTATTTACTCACACTGAGACAATATCAATTTGTGATTTTTCCTATCTCTTGTTATTCTCATACCAAGGATTTTCTTTGCATCACTCAAATCCTTCATTGCAAATGAATTATATAATTTACTCTTGAACACATTTATATCATTCATATTAGACCCTGCAAAAATCATGTCATCTACATACAATAGCAATATAATATAGCTTCCATTTTCTAGCCTTTTAAAATAAACACAGTGATAAGAATGACATCTACTATAACCTTGTTCTGTCATAAACCTATCAAAATTCAAATACCACTACCTTGGAGATTTCTTTAGGCCATACAAGCNATGTGACCCTGGACATGTATTCTATCTCCTCCTGTGTCTTGGGACACATTTCCTTAGTTAATTTGAAATGGCTGGCCAAAGGTGTACTAACTGGTTTTTCATTCTTCATTCTAAACCTCTCCAACACCTTCTCTGTGTACTCACCCTGAGACAATGTCCATTTGCAATTTTTCCTATCTCTTGTTATTCTCATACCAAGGATTTTCTTTGCAGCACCCAAATCCTTCATCGCAAATGAATTGGCTAATTTATTTTTGAGCATATTTATATTCTACATATTAGACCTTGCAACAAGAATGTCATCTACATACAATACCAAGATAATATAGCTTCCATTTTCTAGCCTTTTAAAATAAACACAATGATCAGAATGACATCTATTATAACCCTGTTCTGTC
>JASDQU010736311.1:81094-91980 GCA_032191745.1 Picea mariana | reverse complement strand
TTTATACCTTTTCCAAATTTTGGGGGCGTGAGGAAGTGGTTTGCAGAAACCTTCTTTTCTCTCATTCTTTCTCTGTATGATTCTTTCTTTCAACTAAAATAACATAGTCTAAGATTTCTCTGATTCTTTCTCTCTATGATTCTCTAACATGCCCTTAGTCTCTTGACTTCCTTCATAGTTTTCTTGTCTCATGTTCATTCTTTCAACTTTAGCAATCATTCTTGGACAATCCTCAACCTCATGACCAACAATCTTACAACAAAGGAAAATAGGACTTGTGCCAGGGCATTCCTTAGCAAGATGTCTCGGTCTTCTGCAGTTATAACACAAAGTTAATCCTCTTTTTCTTTTAAACGCTCCCCAACCTCTTTTCTACTGCACACTATGATCACAGTGTTGGACTTGCACTCTAAAAAAAATAATTCTAGGTTCCTGCATCCACTTATTAGTCCAAAAATTATTTCTATGCATAGGAATAACATATCTTTCTTTATTTCCATTAAATTTACTCAAATCATCTCTTTCTTTCAACTATGCCCTAGCCTTAAGACTAGGACATAATATATTAAACATACTTAAATTCATGCTTTCGAAACAAAAATTTTCACTTATCTTTCTCTTATCAACGCACAAAGATTTACATATTTTAATATCTTACCTCTTTTCTTCAGATCGGATTTCTTTCTTAGCACAGAGATTCACAAGTCAAGTAGAGTATTGCGCACTTTAGTAGAAGATCTATGCATAGATATTTTATTTTCTTTACTCCAGTTCCCAACAATCACAGTTTCAGGTCTCGACAATGCAACCATTTGTTGGCAGAGGGGCAGACCCAAGGTTTAATGCTTCAACAATGCACCAAAAAAACCCTAACTACTAGCCCTTTCGACAACATATGTGAAGAAAACCAAGTCTCACCCAAGGTAGAAGCAAGGGGGGTGACAGGACGTAGGTGTCTGTAACCAAGCTGGGACATAGATCTTTGAGAATAACACTTCGCAGGGTATTCTAGTAACACTTAGAAGATAACACGCATTAGTTTCCTAAACTTAGTAACATCATATAACATACCCAAATATAGATCGACATAGTAACAATAAAGATTGAGAACTTCAACCACTTAACACATAGCACTGAGTTAGATATAACATTCATTTATCTTTAACACAATTAAAGCACTAAGCATCCACAGATCTATATATCATACATAATAATCAAAGAACTAAGCAAATTCATAACATAAACAACACAACACAATACATACCAAAGACATAAGATATGAGTGGTTCACCCCAGTGTGGGGATACATCCACCAACTACTTTGTCTTCTTTATTATTCGTCAATCTCTTACATTCAACGAATCCTGTGCACTAAGCCATAGATTCAAGCTTCGCATAGGACAAGAGATCTGCACACTGAACATTATATCCTTCTTCCAAACTAGTTCAAGGCACAGATCCAACTCTCTATCAGGCATAGAGCCTTACACATAAACATTCCCTTGCACAAAGCCAATCGAACTACTTGCACTTAGCCACTTCTCACTACTCAAAAATCTTCTACATTCTTATTTATTTATACTTTTACAGTCCCTTACAATAAGTCCTAATCATGGGTAAATCCCTTGGGCTGACATCCCATAACCCATTACAAAAACCCTAGAAAACCCCTTACTAGGTCCACATAGCCCACAAAATCGGTGAGATCCGTGATCTCAGCTCCACCTGGGTGCTCCTTCCTCGACCAATGTGTCTAAGTCCAAAAGTGGTCCAAACCTGACCAAGGTTTCCTCAAAACTTGGTTGAGGACCAACACTTATGCTTCAAGAGATCAAGAAAGAACTTGAGAAACAGACGCTTTTTCCTTTTTTCAAATAACCAACTCTAACTACTTTACCAAACTGTAAAGAAAATAATTTTTTTTGAAATTGCCTTAAAGAGGAAAACTGAAATAAATCTTTTTCTTTTTTCAAAGAATGTAAACGGGGGAAAAATAATACTAAAACAAGACCGAAACATATCTTTATCCCACTGCAGATCACAATGAATCAATCAAGAAACCAAGAAGGAAGATCTGCAATTCAACAACTTGCTTAAAACCCTTTTTAAAAGTAAACACAAGAAAATCAAGAAGACAAGTAAACTGAACTCTAAAACCAGGCTATGGCTGTAAAAATAAACTCTGGACTGATCCAAGAAACCCTAATAAGTGTGAACCTCAATCAGGAAAGAGACAAAATCCCTCTTTTTCAAAATATTTATTGAAACAGAGATGCGGTTTGGTGCATCAGCAGCCTGCATATGTATGTAGGTTATTTACTGAGCAAAGCGCGTATGTACGCAGGATGACTCAAGACAGGGCACATACAACTCTGTATCTTTCCAAAAAAAGAAAAGATATGACACTCTTATAGGGCAAGGACAACTGGTATTGCACCTGAAGGTGACCAGAATCCCATGACAGACTAAAAAAATCAAAAGAAACTTGAAAGGCAGACAAACCAATCAAACAACCCAAAATACCCTACAAACCCTTGAGGCATCCCTAGTATGGTTTCTATTTCTGCTAGTGGGAAATAACCCCCCTTTAACTACACCAGGGTTCAATATGTGGACAAAGTGAATAACCATCTAAAATCTAACCAATTCTCTATACTACCCCAAACATACCAAAACTAATATAAAGAAACCAAAGAGAAAGGATATCAGGTAACTATACCTCTAATCCCACATCTGGTGATGATATCCTCGCTCTTGGAAGTTCCACTTACTGCACGTCTCCTCCCAAGGTTGATCTACAACCAAAGATAGGAAAACAAAGAACTACAAGCATGTGATTCCATATATAAGTTAGGGTTAGATGTTAGAATGTTAATCATAAATCAATAAAAGTATTGAAGACACCATCATTTGTGTAACATCCTCGGCCACCAACAGGTTGGACAATGACACTACTCAGATGCTTTACTTAGCTCTGATATGATTTTGTAACATCACCGACCACCCAGGTTGGGCCACACTACACCAGAGA
The DNA here is from genome assembly GCA_032191745.1 of Picea mariana. Lineage (NCBI taxonomy): Eukaryota > Viridiplantae > Streptophyta > Pinopsida > Pinales > Pinaceae > Picea > Picea mariana. The sequence continues at coordinate 88,949 of JASDQU010736311.1, read as the reverse complement.
ACTCTTTTATTCTCCCTGTGGAACATACTGTAACATACCCAGCATCTAACTGTGCTATGCCACATACATTTTTCAAACTGCATGCAATTAAAATATATACACACATAACTCTTGCGAAAGCATTATATATAAAAAATAAACATACCAATACATCTGTAAATACATAGATTCACACTGAAATAATAGTAAACATATACATGAAGCATTTACAACAATACCTATAAAAATAAAGACGGAAATAATAATGCGGCATGTAAATTTATCACACAGTTGATGCTTATTTTGGTAAGGATATCACCAACTATGTGCATACCTTCCATGAACCTCCCATCCTTATACCACACTATTCATCACTCTTAACAGTGAGTCACCCCCGAGCTGGGACTAAAATCCACTCGGGTAAAGGGTTCCTAACCAGGCTAATGACTCATGGAAAACAGGAGAGACTCTGTCACATGTGCCTACTCTAACTAACAGCCTACAGTCTCTCATTCCCCACATGCCTGTCCTACCCAAAGAAGTGTGCCTATTCTCTTCTCAATAGTCCTTCAGTTGTTGCACTTCCCTTCCAGGGCTTCAACAACAGGTCGGACAGGAAGTCTCAGAGCCCTGTAGTTGCAGCTTGGCACCTTCAGGAAATCAATTCCCAACAATTCTCTCACCCAGAGAGAAACTGCTCACGGGCCTAAAAACCCGCCTCTTCAATATCCCATGGGACTAACAACCCGCCTCTTTGTTATCCCACGGGCCTGACAACCTGCTTCTTTAGTCCATCTCCCAAGCTAACCAACTACACAAACATATATGGCCATAGATACAAGCTCAGGTACAGTGATAGGAAGTATGAAGGATAGCTTACTGCGTGAGTGAAAGATCATGGTATGGCTGAATGGATGATTCCCTGATGGAAGAAATGATGGTCAGAATGATGGGAAATATGGTGGAGAAGATGGTAAAAAGAACCAAGTCCCAACAATATGTATGCATGTCCCCAACTTGACACTTGTCATGTTGGGAGCTACTTTGGCCCACTTGTCCCCAACTTTAGAAATTAGGATAAAATAATTATCCATACTTTATGATTTAAGAAATATTAATATAATATTCCTTTTTGGATTAATCTCCCTAGATTATCCCTTTTCCTTAATGTTTATCCCTTCACTTTCCCTAACTAGTGGAGTTTAGTCCCCCATCTTTTTTATTGTGTTCGGTCTGTGCACAATGATTTATTTTATATTAATGATGAGATGAATACAAATATAGGCACACTGGAATTTAGAATATAGGAACTCTGGCATAATTCAAAACATGAGCATCCTATCTTATAATAACTGGCTCACCAACCTATAAAACACAACATATACACAAAGGCTCCTTGGCTTCAATATCGCATGCACTTAAATTGTTGCACGCAGTATCCTGGAATGTGCATATTCTGTCATTTTACTGTGCATTACATGCACGCACTATGCCATGGAAGATGCATGCCAAAAATATATAAAAAAACTCACCAACTTAAGTACATTATTACATTTACATTTGAGGTTCGACCTAGGGATATTACAATTTGGGACAAGAAAATGTGATTCATTTATTCATAATACAAAGATTATACCTCAAAATTTGAGTCAACTACCATTCCAAAAACCTGGTTTGGGCTCCTCTTTACCATGCTCTAAGTGCACCTTGTATGAACTTCTTCCCTCAACCTTTTGATCTCTTCTATGGAAGAAAAAGGGCAAAATGGAGGAAGAAGGGGATGATGAGGGTATGCTGAGACAATTTCTCACAAAAGGAAGTAATATCCTGGGCAAGGAGGGGAAGTGAAATTGCGTAGAGTTTCACTATTCTTATGCTTGGGTATGAAATGAGACCCACTACTACATATGACCAAATTTTCCATGGTTTTTCGTTACTATTGCCACACATATTCGTCGTACTTTCCACGAAAGCAAGTACTATTTTCCCTGGAAGATTTTTCGTTGCTATATCCATGAACCAGGTATTTATGGAAACAAAAATGACATAAGGCCGCCATGGTTCATCATCCTAAATATAGTTTTACCTTAAAAAGCGTGGCAATAGTGACGAAACATTGTCGCAATAAGGACGAAAAATCGTGTCAAAGTAAAAAAACTCACCAACAGCTTACGACGCAGATGCCATATGTGAGACGAAAAAGCGTGGAACGTTGTGATGAAGAATCATGGAAAAAGTGACAAAAACTCTTGGCAGACTAAAAACTCACCAACATCTTACGGCGCAGATGCCATATGTGCGATGAAAAAGTGTGGAAAGGTGCGACGAACTTTTGTCACTATTGCTTGCGACAAACTTTCGTTGCTATTGCCATAGAAATCCTTTGTATATTTAAAATGTTTGTGAAGAACTTTTGTCTCTATTTCCACACCTCCCATAGGTTTAAAAAAAAAAAAATCTACATGAGAATCTGCATGAATAGTTGGAAATAGTTGTAGAGAAGCAAATTTGTATAGTTGATAAGCTAGTCCCTTGCACTACTAGAATCAAGATATAGCTATTGGATAACTGTTGTAGCCACCCTATGATATATTTATATAGACCTCACCTACTTGATAATGATGATTCTTGGCAAATTTTCCAGGATGATAGGGACATTTGTTGTTTTTTTCCTATTGAGAGCAAGTTGATACTCAAATGTCATTATCATAGACAAAAAAACGTTTCCCAAGCGCTTACTACCTCTAGATAATTCCTTTTCCCTAAGTGAAGTTGGGAGTAAGAACACATCCTCTCAAGAGGCTTCAAAGAGAAAGGTATCATACATTATTCTTATGAATATTGGTGCAGATGATGACCCTAAAACTTTGTCTATAAGCGTTAATTGTTTGGAGTTAGAAAAGAAAAATAATATCACTTTATTTCTTGAATTCAGGGATGTCTTTTTCTATTCATATGATGATTTTTGTGGTTTTTACCTAAGAATTATCCATCATGCTATTACTATAAAATACAACACTATTCCTATTTGGCAAAGACAACAACTAGTTACTCTAGCATTTGAGGCCATTATTAGGAGGGAAGTTAAAAAGATGCTCAATGCCAATATCATAACTAGTTATATATCTAGTACTACCATTGACATCCATAGATATTGTTGATTGAGTTGAACTTGTAGCTAGAGAGGAATATGCTTCTTCAAAAGAATAGGTAAGGGAATAAGCAATAGATGTGGTTTAATCCATTGTCTCAGAAGAAATTAACTGGGTAAATACAACACCATTAACAAGAGAATATACATAGGTAGTTGAGGCATAGGCTTCTTCTTCAGTAGCAGAGAAAAAAAAAAGTGAAAAGGAATCAATAGGAAGAGTAAACCAAAAGAAATAAAGGTGAAAGTAGAAGAAGGAGAGATAATTATTGAATTTTGTGTCAAATACTCTGAGTGGGTTTCTAACTTGGTCCTAATTCACAAAATGAATGGTACGTTTGACTATGTGTAGACTTTTGCATCCTTAACAAGGAAAGAGTGAAGGATAAACTTATGCTCCCCAACATGGAACTAATCCTGCAACAAGTTGTAGGATCCCAAATGATGTCTTTGCTTGATGGATTCTTAGGTTGTGATCAAATTCACCGCAAGTGAGAAGATCATTATAGAACCACCTTCACTACTCAGTGGGGCACCTTCACTTATGAATGCATGCCCTTTGTTATAATCAATAAAGGTGACACTTTTTAGAGAGATACACACATAACATTCATTGACTTAATTGGTATGATTATTTAGGTTTACCTCGATGGCCATATTATTCATTCCAAGCTACCAGGGGATACTTTTAATCACCTGAGGCAAGTATTTCCATGTTGTAGAAAATACGATATGTCCTTGAATCTAGATAAGTCTATATTTGGTGTCTCATGGTGGAAATTACCTCGCCATATTTTTAAATATTCTAGCATTAGTATTGACCTAGAAAGGGTTTGTGTGATTAAAAACCTTCCTCCACTTGCCACAAAGAAGGACATGCAATCCTTTCTGGGAAAAATCAAATTTGTTAGAAGGTTTATACATGAGTTTTTCAGGATGGTCAAGCTTATTCATAATCTCCATAAAAAGGAACATGAATTTTCTTTGTCTCAAGACATTGAGAGAGGTTTGGTGGATATCAAAAAGGCCATTTTTTCACCTATGCTTGCTCAACTTGATTTTCTAAAATACTTTGTCATATATAATACTATAGAGAAAGCTAGCTTAGATATCCCGTTACAAAAGGATGAATTGGGTTCAAAACAATCAATTGATTTCATGATATTAAGCCTTTCTAACATTGAGTTGAAGTATACCTTGATTGAAAAAAATTCTTTCTCTTTGGTCAAGGTTGCTAAAAAAATTCTCCACTTCATTCTTGGAAAACATACCAAGGTAAAGGTTCCTCTACCTACCATTAAATTTCTATTGTCCCAAAATTTACTTTTAAGAAAGCTTGATCATTAGTTAACTAAGATACAAGAGCATGATTTTTAGATATTTACTTCTCACACGATTAAAGGGTGATAGTTATCTCTCCACCTGGCGTAGCGCGACGATCCTAATGAAGATTCCAATAGTGATGATGACTCTTTATCTACTTGATTTGTTGTTGATTGTGAGAATGTATATGTCACTGGTCATCCTTAGTATCATGATATTGTCTATTACTTACATAATGAACACTGCCTTCCCAACATTGAAAGTCACAAAAGGAGATTGAGATTAAAATCCTCAAATTATGTCATATTTTGTATTTTACTTTTTTGTAGGTTTATAGATGACGTACTTTTGTATTGTGTAGAAAAATAGATCTCTTAAAGCATGTTTATAGTTCTTCACTATATGGCTGCTCAACCCTTTCACATTGGTGGCCATTTTGTTTCCAAGGAGATTGCAGACAAAACCATCCAGATTGGTCAATAGTGGTCCTCTCTTTTCAAAGATTGTTAGTAGTTCGTGCAATCTTGCAAGATATGCTAGAATGAAATGGGAAGAGAGTAACCTTCTACCATGCCCTTAAATATTGTTCTTCTTGATTTCCTTTTTCTATGGGGTCTACACTTCATTGGCCCAATTGTCCCACCATATTCTATTGGCCATGTGTTTTTCCTCATAGCCACTGATTTCTTTACCAATGGTGTGAAGTTGTTCCACTAAAAAATTATAAGGTTGAATAGGTAATTTCCTTCCTAGAAGTCAATATTTTCTGACAATTTATTCTTCCATTGGAAATTATTTATGATAATTTAATTGCTTTCATTTATGGGAAGTTGACTAAGTTTTGTATCAGGTTTGGGGTTAATCATTGAAGCTCATCCACTTATTATCCCCAAGGAAATGGGCAAGTAGAATCCATGAACAAAACATTGATTAAAATCTTAAAGAAGAATGTGGGAAAGAGAAACCCTACCAATGGCACATTCAACTCTTGTACGCTCTATAGGTTTCCTACACCACAATGAAAATAAATACGAGGGAAAATCCTTTCTAGGTGTTGTATGGTTAAGAGGCTATGATGCATGTATAACCTTAACTAGCCTCCTTCCCATAACTAGTGTATATGTCTTCTTCTCTTATATTTCAGAAATGAATTTATTTTCTAGGACATTTTGGCACTCCCTAAGAAAGCCCTTCCTTACAATGTTACTCCCCAAAATTGTGTCTCCTTCCATCTCCCTTTACGATATTTTAGACCAGTTACCAATACATGTATTCTCCCCTATGACCTAGCACCTTCTTTTGCCCATGGACATTAGGAGAGCTATCTGGAAATTGAGCTCTAGAAAAACTATTGATTTTGAGGTATATGCACCAAGATGAATTTCTCGAGCATGGTTTAGATTGGCTTTCTCTTCCTAGTGCAAATATTTTCAATGAGGTTATTTGCTGGGGTTTGTTGTTGTCTTGAACTCAGCCTATCATGCATCATAATTATAAATCATTAAATAGTTTTGAACCCAATTGGAAATAACTATATGACTATTTTGATTGGCCTGACAATCCGCTTCTTCAGTCCATCTCCCAAGCTAACCAACTACACAAATAGATATGGCCATAGATACAAGATTAGGTATAGTGACAGGAATTATGAAGGATAGCTTACTGCATGAGTGAAATATCATGGTATGGCTGAATGGATGATTCCCTGATGGAAGGAATGATGGTCAGAATTATGGAAAAGATGGTGGAGAAGATGGGAAAATGAACTAGGTCCCAACAATATGTATGCATGTCCCCAACTTGACACTGGGAAAATGAACTAGGTCCCAACAATATGTATGCATGTCCCCAACTTGACACTTGTCATGTTGGGAGCTACTTTGGCCCACTTGTCCCAAACTTTAGATCTTAGGATAAAATAATTATCCATACTTTATGATTTAAGAATTATTAATATAATATTCCTTTTTGGCTTAAGCTTCCTAGCTTAGCCCTTTTCCTTAACTTTTATCCCTTCACTTTCCCTAACTAGTGGAGTTTAGTCCCCCATCTCTTTTATCATGGTCGGTCTGTGTTGGGCCTGAGATATGATCATTTTCATGACGTTATTATACACTTTTTTTCCATATGTACATATGTGTTTTTATCTTTCAAAGGAGATTTTTGAAGAATTTTATGATAAAATGATATAATCAACATGAGGTATGTATAATTCGTGTTTTGTGATTCAATCAAGTTTAATTTATCATATTTTATGGTTTCCAAGAGTTAATTCATGTTTTTTGGCTATTACAGGGAAAAATGCACCATGTTTCTTGCTTCAACACTTGATCCGACACTTGATTCAACACTCATTCCAACACTTGATCTGGCACTCGTTCCAGCACTTGTTCCAGCACTCCGTATTGCACAAAAATGCAAGGCGAGTTGGCGGTTATGGTATTGGCAGCTAGTGATGGATAAATAGGGCACATGGGTTTTGTTTGTCATCGCCCCCTCTAGCTACTAAGATCAAGACAAGTTGATTTCAGTTGTCCAAGGAGGGTGATTATTGGTTGCCTCTGTTTTGTTAGTTATGGCCTCATTTAATGTAATTTGTCGAATTTAGAGGTGGTTCGATCCTCTTGTGGTCGACCACCTAGGTTGTAAGCTTATAAATACCGATAGGATGATAATTAGAATGTTAACCAAGTAGCATAAGCATTAGAATTGCCAGAAAAATGATTTTGCTCTGTTTGAGTTTTTACATTGCCAAAATTATGCCAGAAATGCGTTTTTGGATTTTTATGGTGAATTCATCCTGTTAATCTCGTGGTGTACTTTTAGAGAGTGACCATGACTTGCTGGAGTGCCCACCAATAGTTTGGTAACTCTCTTCATGTTTATTTATGCATTTCTTAATTTAATTGCTCTCTTTTTATTTTCTGTACATGCATGTTTTTATTATGCTAACTAGTTTGTTGTAGCTTAATTGTTTTAATTGTTTTGCAGGTTAGATGTTGATACAGATTAGCATGTGTTGATTTTATAGCTTAGAAAAGGTCTTGCAAGATTCCATGCTAACTCCAAGTTTTATATTAACCTCATGTGCATGTAGATATTAAACTATGCTTTGAGTTATGGTTTTGTTATCAAGTTATAACATAGTTTTTATTAGATTAGAACGAAGTTTTTTATTTGGGCTTTCTTTGACAAGGATTGATGGATAGATAGAATTAATTCCAATTTTTTATTGCAAGCTCGCTAATTTCAATTTCATATAGATCTCATTTAATTAGTTGTTGGTTAATGTAGTTGTTAGTTTGCCTTTCAATATCATAGTTTAATTTATGTTTTCAAGCACTTTCTTATTGTAGTTTGAACTTTGAATTATTAGAGTAGACATAGCATAGTTTTCTTTTA
>JASDQU010736311.1:62881-74018 GCA_032191745.1 Picea mariana | reverse complement strand
ATCTATATACGGGATCTCTTATCCTATAGGTGGGGCCATCTTCTAACCGTCTCGTCAGACCAATCTGTGAAATTTATCTTTACACTTTACAAACTGTAAATCTTCAGTTATCGGGAGAATTTTCTAGTTTCCTATATTTTTTATTGTGAGGTGTCATAATACTTAGGTGTGGGGGACGGGTTCATGAGTTAACAAATGATAACATTGCCTAGAAGGAATAAATCTTTGTAAAAATTCATGTATTGTTTTCATGATACAGGTTATTACAACAACAGTCATTTTATTTTGAAGTGTTAAACTCCTGTGTGCTATAATTTGTTGTATATGTCCTTAATAGACCACTCTGTTGGTTTAAATTTGTTACAGGCCGTTCATTGTAGGTTTGACATTACATTACTCTTATCCTACCTCAACTCCTATTCACTATGTTTGTGGCCTCTGAGGAATCAATTGCCTCAGCCACAAAGCTCCCAAGAGTTGGAGATCGTTGATTTAAACACCACCAGTTTCCAGGAGCAAGCTATAACAGGGTTTTCAAAATCAAATTTTAGAACATCTCTGGAGCTAATGGATACTCCAAGGAGTGGATAAAAGAGGAGCTAATCAACCCTCTCATAGTCATCACTAGATTGATTACATGTGAAGGTAGATATTCCATCTTTAAATCCTATCAATTTTGATTATTAGCTCACTTTCAGTTCAATAAGCCATTGTAACTTTCCCTTTTACTTCTTGAAGCATCTAGAGAAGATGTCTTCCCAAGTGAGGAAACATGTAACCAATCCCCATAACAACCTATCTCACCACGACCTTATCAAACTACTTGTCTTAGCCGATTTGGAAAAATAGGAGAAAACGTGGGATGAGTTCATTTACCAATTTGCAAACCCTCATCTTACAGTCAAGACTAGCAACAAGACTCTTTATCGAGAGACTGTTACTCCACCCAAACCCTCATGCTCAAGCTATTCCTTTATCAGAGAAACTTGTCGATACCCCTGCAGCCTCATCGGGCCAAAAGATCCAAAAGCCTATTGCTAATTCATGACACGAGGACGTTCCATATCTTCGGTCTGGGGGGAGTTTTCCTGATCTAAAAATGCTAAGCATTGCCCATTTTTATAGCAAACCAATGAGAAGAGGAAGTGGGATTTCTGTCAAAATTCCGTCATATTGTCTTTTTACAAAGTCTTGCGATATTATATCAGAAGTTGTTTGTATTGGTATGCTAAATTATATACTGCTGACATCATTGTGCATTTTAGAAGCTCCTGTGCATTTTTTTGTTTATTCTATAGAATATTTCTTATACTTAACTACTCTTTGTGACAAATACAAAACAATTACAACTGCTACATACTTACTGTCATCTGTATTCCAAGCTTATGAAAAGAGGATCAGTTGTTTGAATTGTTACATATTAATGACAGACAATAAAAATTCTCTTGTTCACCATGCCTACCAGTACAAACCAAGCCTTTTGTTAGTATTTGTCAGTTCTGTCAGTCACCAGTGATCAAATTTACTCTTTCATGTGATTGATAGGATTATTAGGTCAAATTGTTATTCTTTCAAAATAAAATTATCAAATACAATTTGACATATATTGGTTGTAAAATATTCATTGGTGTGTATAGGTGTCAATACTACTCCCTCCACTCATCCAAGGTCATAAATCTTCATCGTGGTCATATCATCATTCCTTGTCATAAATTTTCAGATAATTGTCTTCGTCAAAGTTCTACTTCGAAATTGGTTTATGAATTAAGGAATATTAATTTGACAAAAGTGAAAGAGGGTTTTGTCAATAATATACCAATAAAAAAAAACCTTCTTTAGTTTATGCACAGGTTTTATCATTTGAGAGAAATTCCCCAAATACAGTCTCTATAGGAGGGTTTTCTACACATTTGGACAATTTGACTTCAAGTCATTTTTTTAGAGGGATGGAGAATGAATTTGCAGTGCTTGATGGTTCCATTGTGTAGAAGACATTATAAAATTTTCAACCATACCACTCTAAGCCCAAAAATACTCTAGGAAGGCCTCCAAAATCCCTCTCAAAGACCACGTTGTGCTTCTACTAAGAGCACGTTGCGCTTCTGCAAGTTTTGAGTAACCAACTTCAAGATGGGATTTTGAGCCAATGAGAAAGTAATTTTGAAACCTGTAGGAGGTTTGTGTTCATAACATACCAAAACACAATAAAATATCTCAGTTTCTAAATATACATTATGATTTTGTATATATTCAATTCTCTTAGAGGCCTAGTTTTTCAGGAAATAAAATACTCTGTTTTTCCTATTTTATACATGTTTTATTTTCGTGATTTCCTAACAACGGAAAGTGAATTTTTGAAAACCAAGAGAGGTTTTTGTCAAGGACATATTCAAAAAAAAAAATCTCTCTCCATTTTTACACAGGTTTTACTTTCTTGTAGTTACAGGTGTCACTTTGATACCTATTTTTCATAAATTCGCCAGGCCAGAATTGTTGCGTTTATGGGAAGTCACTTTTGGAACTAATTTTGCAGAGGTAAAATTGTTGTTTTTCATGGTTTAAAGGATAAAGGGTATAATATACATTGCAAGGCTTCCTCACATGTCATCAGTAGGCTCCAAAAACTCCAAACCTTCCAGTTCAAACTTAGAGAGCATGAAACATTGAGTTGTCATTTACGCCATGATAGTAGCCCAGATGAATTCTCTATAGCATTAGGTTGATGAGATTAACTGTCACCAATAATAGTCCCTGGATGCAATTGAAACACCACAAAAATCCTAATTCAAAATCCCCCGGGCAAGAGGGAAAATCTTCTAAAGCTAATCCACTCCCTCCTTCACAAGTTTAGTCATAAAAGGCAATTTCTTTTTGTTTGCAGTGGAACCTGCAAAATCTTAGGTGTGGGGGTAATGTTGGGCCCGAGATATGATCAATTTCATGACGTTATTATACACTTTTTTTCCATATGTACATATGTGTTTTAATCTTTCAAAGGAGCCTTTTGAAGAATTTTATGATAAAATGATATAATCGACATTAGGTATGTATAATTCATGTTTTGTGATTCAATCAAGTTTAATTTATCATATTTTATGGTTTCCAAGAGTTAATTCATGTTTTTCTGCTATTACAGGGAAAAACGCACTATGTTTCTTGGTTCGACACTTGATCCAACACTCGATCCGACACTCGTTCCGACACTCAGTATTGCACAAAAATGCAAGGCGAGTTGGAGGTTATGGTATTGGCGGATAGTGATGGATAAATCGGGCACATGGGTTTTGTTTTTCATCGCCCCCTCCAGCTACTAATCTCAAGACAAGTCGATTTTAGTTGTCCAAGGAGGGTGATTATTGGTTGCCTCCGTTTTGTTAGTTATGGCCTCATTTAATGTAATTTGTTGAATTTAGAGGTGGTTCGACCCTCCTGTGGTCGACCACCTGGGTTGTAAGCTTATAAATATGGATAGGATGATCATTAGATTGTTAACCAAGTAGCATAAGCATTAGAATTGCTAGAAAAATGATTTTTCTTTGTTTGAGTTTTTACATTGCCAAAATTATGCCAGAATTGCGTTTTTGGATTTTTATGGTGAATTCGTCTTGCTAAGCTTGTGGTGTACTTTTAGAGAGTGACCACAAATTGCTGGGGGGACCACCAACATTCTGGTAACTCTCTTCATGTTTATTTATGCATTTCTTAATTTAATTGCTCTCTTTTTATTTTCTGTACATGCATGTTTTTATTATGCTAACTAGTTTGTTGTAGCTTAATTCTTTTAATTTTTTTGCAGGTTAGATGTTGATACAAATTAGCATGTGTTGATTTTATAGCTTAGAAAAGGTCTTGCAAGACTCCATACTACCCCCAAGTCTTTATATTAACCTCATGTGCATGTAGATGTTAAACTATGCTTCGAGTTATGGTTTTGTAATCAAGTTAAAACATAGTTTTTATTAGATTAGAACAAAGTTTTTTATTTGCGCTTTCTTTGACAAGAATTGATGGATAGATAGAATTAATTCCATTTTTTTATTACAAGCTCGCTGATTTCAATTTCCTATAGATCTCATTTAATTAGTTGTTGGTTAATGTAGTTGTTAGTTTGCCTTTCAATATCATAGTTTAATTTCTGTTTTCAAGCACTTTCTTATTGTAGTTTGAACTTTGAATTATTAGAGTAGACATAGCATAGTTTTCCTTTATGCAATTTCCTTTCATAGATTAAAATGAAATTAAATTTCTTAGTTAAATAATGATGATCTCATTATGTTGTTGATGGTTTAATATGCAGGGTATTTAACATTATTTTTGTCATGGCTAAGTTTTCATTGGATTGCTTAATCCACACCTTTCATTTTTCCATTGAGATTAGTGTTGAATTTATACCGTTGGAACTGTCCTTTGTGGCTAAGTGTCATCGATATATCATCCGTCACCACCGAAGGAATTCACACAACCACCAGCATTAGATTTGAGTGTTTCATAGATTAAAGATAGTTTCTTTCTTTCATAAGTTAGAAGAGATAGTTTCTTGTTTTCATAAGTTTAGTTGTTAATCTTTCTTGCTTTCAATAGAATAGATTTCCTTTCATGCATTGCATTGAGCATTTGATTTTCCTTTCATGCAAGAGAAATAGTTGTGCATTAGGCATTTATTTCACTTGCCTCTTAGGCTAGGTAGCTGTTCAATGCGAAATCTTTGCTTACTTGTCCCTTTGCTTTAGTAGAATAGATAGTTGTCTTTGCTTACTTGTCTTTTTATTTAGTAGGTTAGTTAGGTGATTTTGCTTTCTTGTCTATTTTCTTTAATAGGTTAGATAGGTGTTTGTTCTTACTTGCTCATTTATGTGCTTTCATAGGGTAGTTTCTCATTGAATATAGGTTGGTAAGTTAAGTAAGTTTGCTTTCATCATTTGCTTAGTATGCTTAGTAGTTTACCTTTGCTTACCGTAATGAACTAGTTTGCTTTACATAGAGTTTTCATTCACTTTTTTAGGAGCTATCCATCAATCCTTGGCCCAAAAGTACTTAGGTTACCTAGTTTCAATTTGCTTAGTAGGATTTGTTCATTAGATAGGTTTTCTTGAGTAGATTATCCCTAGATAGCTATTTTCCATAGTTAGACTATACTCCTACCAACCTTTTACCTTTGGCATGTATTTTGCTACAACTCTAAGTTTACTTACCTCGGGTTGACAATTTAATTGAGGGTAGTTTAGTGTCTTTTTTAGTACATATAAATCACCTAACAGTCTACGCACAACGATGTATTTTATATTAATGATGAGATGTATACAAATATAGGTGCACTGGCCTTTATCATCTAGGCTCTCTGGCCTAATTCAAAACATAAGCATATTATCTTATAATAACTGGCTCACCAGCCTATAAAAAGCAACATATACACAAAGGCTCCTTGGCCTCAATATCACGCGCACTTAAATTATTGCGTGTGATATCCTAGAATGTGCCTATTCCATCATTTTACTGCACATTACATGCACGCACTACACCATGGAAGATGTGTGCCAAAAATATATAAAAAAACTCACCAACTTAAGTACATTATTACATTTACAGTTGGGGTTCAACCTAGGGATATTACAATTTGGGATAGGAAAATGTGATTCTTTTATTCATAATACAAAGATTATACCTTACAATTTGAGTTGACTACCGTTTCGCGAACCTGGTCTGAGATCCTCTTTACCATGCTCCAAGTGCACCTTGTATGAACTTCTTCCCTCAACCTTCTGATCTCTTCTATGGAAAGGAATGGGCTAAATGGAGGAAGAAGGGGATGATGAGGGTATGCTGAGACAATTTCTCACAAAAGGAAGCAATATCCAGGGCAAGGAGGGGAAGTGAAATCGGGTAGAGTTTCACTGTTCTTGTGCTTAGGTATTAAATGAGACCCACTACTACATATGACCAAATTTTTCATGGTTTTTTGTTACTATTGACACACATATCCGTCGCACTTTCCACGAAAGCAAGTACTATTTTTAGTGGAACTTTTTTTGTCGTTATATCCATGAACCAGGTATCCATGGAAACAACGATGACATAAGGCCGCCATGGGTCATCATCTTGAATATAGGTTTACATAAACAATCGTGGCAATAGTGATGAAACATCGTCGCAATAGGGATGAAAAACCGTGCCAAAGTAAAAAAATCACCAACAACTTACGACGCAGATGCCATACATGAGATGAAAAAACGTGGAAAGTTGTGATGAAGAATCATAGAAAAAGTGACGAAAAATCTTGGCAGAGTAAAATCTCACCAACAACTTACGACGCAAATGCCATATGTGCGACGAAAAATCATGGAAAGGAGTGATGGACTTTCGTCTCTATTTCCACGGAAATACTTGGCATAGTAAAAATCTCTTTTTGCTTGTGACGAACTTTCATCGCTATTGCCATGAAAATCCTTCATAGATTTAGAAGGTTTGCGAAGAACTTTCATCTCTATTGCCATGGCTCCTAGAGGTTTTAAAAAATAATAAACTACATGAGAATCTACATGAATAGTTGGAAATAGTTGTAGAGAAGCAAATTTGTATAGTTGATAAGCTAGTCCCTTACACTACTAGACTCGAGATATAGCTATTGGCTAACCATTGTAGCCACCCTATGATATATTTGTATAGACCTCACCTACTTGATAATGATGATTCTTGGCAAATTTTCCAGAATGATAGGGACATTTGTTGTTTTTTTCCTATTGAGAGCAAGTTGATACTCAAATGTCATTCTCATAGACAAAAAAATGTTTCCCAAGGTCTTACTACCTTTGGATAATTCCTTTTCCCTAAGTGAATTTGGGAGTAAGAACACATCCTCTCAAGAGGCTTCAAAGAGAAAGGTATCATACACTATCCTTATGAATATTGGTGCAGATGATGACCCTAAAACTTTGTCTGTAAGCATTAATTGTTTGGAGTTAGAAAAGAAAAATAATATCACTTTATTCCCTGAATTCAGGGATGTCTTTGTCTATTCATATGATGACTTTTGTGGTTTTTACCTAAGAATTATTCATCATGCTATTACTATAAAATACAACACTATTCCTATTTGGCAAAGACAACAACTAGTTACTCTAGCATTTGAGGCCACTATTAGGAGGGAAGTTGAAAAGATACTCAATTCTAATATCATAACTAGTTATATATCCAGTACCACCACTGAAATCCACAGACACTGTTGATTGAGTTGACCTTGTATCTAGAGAGGAATACGCTTCTTCAAAAGAATAGGTAAGGGAATAAGCAATAGAGGTGGTTTAATCCATTGACTCAGAAAAAATTATCTGGGTAAATACAACACCATTAGCAAGAGAGGATACATAGGTAGTTGAGGCATAGGCTTCTTCTTCAGTAGCAGAGAAAAAAAAAAGTGAAAAGGAATCAATAGGAAAACTAAACCAAAAGCAGAAAAGGTGAAAGTAGAAGAAGGAGAGATAATTATTGAATTTTGTGTCAAGTACTCTGAGTAGGTTTCTAACTTTGTCCTAATTCACAAAATGAATGGGTACGTTTGACTATATGTAGACTTTTGCATCCTTAACAAGGAAATATTTAAGTATAAACTTATGCTCCCCAACATGGAACTAATCCTGCAACAAGTTGTAGGATCCCAAATGATGTCTCTGCTTGATGGATTCTTAGGTTGTGATCAAATTCACCTCAAGTGAGAAGATCATTATAAAACCACCTTCACTACTCAGTGGGGCACCTTCACTTATGAATGCATTCCCTTTGTTCTAATCAATGAAGGTGCCACCTTTTATAGAGATACGCACATAACATTCAATGACTTAATTGGTATGCTTATTTAGGTTTTCCTCGATGGCCATATTATTCATTCCAAGCTATTAGGAGATACCTTTAATCACCCGAGGAAAGTATTTCACCCACGGAAAGTATTTCCCTGTTGCAGAAAGTACAACATGTCCTTGAATCTAGCTAAGTCTATATTTGGTGTCTCATGGGGGAAATTACTTCACCATATTTTTAAAGATTCTAGCATTAGTATTGACCTAGAAAGGGCTTGTGTGATTAAAAACCTTCCTCCACTTGCCACAAAGAAGGACATGCAGTCCTTTCCAGGAAAAATCAATTTTGTTAGAAGGTTTATACATGCGTTTTCCAGGATGTTCAGGCCTATTCATAATATCCATAAAAAGGAACATGAATTTTCTTGGTTTCAAGACACTGAGAGAGGTTTGGTGGATATCAAAAAGGCCATTTTTGCACCTATGCTTTCTCAACTTGATTTTCTAAAAGACTTTGTCATATACAATACTATAGAGAAATATAGCTTAGCTATCCTGTTACAAAAGGATGACTTGGGTTCAAAACAATCAAATGATTTCATGATCTCAAGCCTTTCTAACATTGAGTTGAAGTATACCTTTATTGAAAAAAATTCTTTCTCTTTGGTGAAGGTTGCTAAAAACTTTTGCCACTTCATTCTTGGAAGACATACCAAGGTAAAGGTTCCTCTACCTACCATTAGATTTCTATTGTCCCAAAATTTTCTTTTAGGAAAGATTGATCATTAGTTAACTAAGAAACAAGAGCATGATTTTGAGATATTTACTTCTCACACTATCAAAGGGTGATATTTATCTCTCCACCTGGCGTAGCATGGCGATCCTAATGAAAATTCCAATAGTGATGATGACACTTCATCTTCTTGATTTGTTGTTGATTGTGAGAATGTATATGTCACTGATCATCCTTAGTATCATTATATTGTCTGTTACTTACATAATGAACACTACCTTCACAACATTGAAAGTCACAAAATAAGATTGAGATTAAAATCCTCAAATTATGTCATATTGTGTATTTCACTATTGTGTAGGTCTATAGATGACGTACTTTTGTATTGTGTAGATAAATAGATCTCTTAAATCATGTTGATACTTCTTCACTATATGGCTGATCAACCCTTTCACATTGGTGGCCATTTTGTTTCCAAGGAGATTGCAGACAAAATCATCCAGATTGGTCAATAGTGGCCCTCTCTTTTCAAAGATTGTTACTAGTTCGTGCAATCTTGCAAGATATGCTAGAATACGATGGGAAGAGAGTAACTTTCTTCCATGCCCTTAAATCTTGTTCTTCTTGATTTCCTTTTGCTATGGGGTCTACACTTCATTGGCCCAATTAGCCCAACATATTCTATTGGCCATGTGTTTATCTTCATAGCCACTAATTTCTTTACCAAGGGTGTGAAGTTGTTCCACTAAAAAATTATAAGGTTGAATAGGTAATTTCCTTCCTAGAAGTCAATATTTTCTCACAATTTATCCTTCCATTGGAAATTATTTATGATAATTTAATTACTTTCATTTATGGGAAGTTGAATAATATTTGTATCAAGTTTGGGATTAAGCATTGAACCTCATCCACTTATTATCCCCAAGGAAATGGCCAAGTAGAATCGATGAACAAAACATTGATTGAAATCTGTTGGCACAGGGGCAGACCTAGGGTTCACTACAAGAGTGCACCAACAAGCCCTAGTTAATGGCCCTTTCGGCAACACCTGCGAAGAAGATGCAGTCTCATCTGAAGCAGGGATGAGGGGGTTGCAGGAAATAAGTGTCTACAACTAGGGGAATATCAAGGGGCTCTTATATAACAACAATCATGGTATTCATATATCATTTACCAGCAAAATCTACTCTGCACAGCTATAGATCTTGATCTAACACGGTAATGAAAATAACAGTATAATAATGGAAGAGATCAAAGAATTAATCACTCACACAACACAATATATACGTGGTTCACCCTCTCTCTATGGCTACGTCCACAGAACTGTGATTATGATATATTAAGATAAAGCTTACAGTTCTAATTTTCACTCTTGTCCAGTATATCCTCTCTCTCCTTCTGTCTTTCTCTCCTCCCTCCTGCGCACCCAGCTGTAGGATCTGATCTTCACACCCAGCTAAAGATCTTACAATACTAGAAGGCTTCAACACTTGTTTCTCACAATACAATGACCTCTCACCACAACAATAGAGACAAANACCTTAGGCCGAAACCTAGGTGTCAAAACCCTAATTACCAAAAACCTAGGTGTCTAAGACCCTAGGTCAACTTGATCCACTTTTTTTGGACTTTGCTAACTTGTCTTTCCTTCCTTCTCATGTGGTGCTCCAAAGCATCCAATGGTGTATTTTTCCACTTCCTGATTCATCCTTGGTCCATGTTCCTTGTTTATCTATCATCCTCGATCTCCTCATCCAATGACTTTCTTTTCCACACTTTGCTCCATCTTTTCTGCTCTTTTTCTCACTTCGACCCAGTGACAGTCATTGTGTCTCCCGCGAAGTTCTCTTTTTACCTTTTCTTCTTTGTTCTCCATTTACTTTCATAACCAAGGGCCAATAGGCCCCCAATACTCACCTATGACTCGTCCCGAGGCACTTCAGATCTGCTCCTTTTGTTTTACTTCGACTTTGGACTGTGCAGTGCAGCCTTTGCTTTTTGCTTTATGCCTCCTTCCCATCCTTGTGCAGACTATATTTTATGTGTTTGGTACCAAATTTCAACTGCACCTAGTACCTAAACCCTTTTCCTCATGCTTTTACCTGTAGCTATGAGGTAGCTGGTTTTCATAGTACAACTTCAGTCGACTCCCATTCACCAATCCTTCTCTCCATTCTCCATTCAACGTCTTCAGCTACGTAGTTCCTCCTTCAGTGACGTAGGCAATCTCATATGGTCCAATCCAATGCGTTCTGAACTTCCTAGGGTGTTTGATAAACTTACTATCACATACCAATACTAAATCACCTTGCCTGAATATCTTTTTCTTGATGTGCCTGTCGTGGTAGGCCTTTTCTCATTCCTTCTGAACTTGCTGATAGAAGCTTGCAATGAATATGTCTTCTTCTAGTTCGACTAACTATGCTAGCCTCTCATGAACATCACCAGTATCATCCTGTTGAACAGGATAAGTCATCTGAGAGGGGGGGTGTGAATCAATTGTATAAAATTTCTTTCATTTTATAAGAAGATTACTTATTAATCAATAAATCATGCCTTTAACATTTAACTTGCAGTAATACATTTAACCAATAAATATACAATCACATAAATG
>JASDQU010736310.1:292334-312500 GCA_032191745.1 Picea mariana | reverse complement strand
GGTCAGTATTTTCTCAAATTAAGATTTTCAGTATTTTTCGGGGGTTTTGATGGACTGAACATGACCACTGTTGTATCGCAATTTTGTAGGCATATTCAAGCTAACGCTCGAGTTCGGACAGGATTACCCTAACACCCCTCCAAAGGTGAAGTTTGTATCGAACATGTTTCACCCAAATGGTAAGTGCTGTCTATGTAACCTCAAATTTCGGTATATGTAACCTCAAATTTCGGTAACCTTCGTGAATATCTTAGTAAATTGAAATCGATATCCATGTTTCGTATAGATCCTAGGTTTAAATATGTCTTTCCTAATACGCCTGGCGTATTAGGAAAGACATATTTAAACCTAGGATCTGATACGCCTGGCAGATTTCATTGTTTTATCTATGGTTTGTCGTGTGCAGTTTATAAGGATGGTGGTATTTGCTTGGACATTTTACAAAACAAGTGGAGCCCAGCCTATGATGTAGTTGCAGTTCTCACTTCAATTCAGGTACTGGACTTTTTGGTTGTGAGGTGATCTTCATTAATGTGATATTTTGAAAGGAGGGAGATGGAAGTTACAAAAGCTTTTAGCTGCAATATTCTTGCTGATCAATATATATGGTATTTTGTTGGTGCAGTCATTACTGTGTGACCCAAAGCCAGATTCTCCTGCTAATTCAGTGGCTGCTCAATTGTACTGCCAGGATCGCAAAGATTATAAAAGGAGGGTCCGTGAGGTTGTTGAAGAGAGCTTGTTGTGATTTAGGCCCTTAAAATTTATAAAGAATATTTAGGAGCTTAAAATTTATATATTTATAAAGAATATAAATATATAGGAGAAAATTTAGGCTCTTTAAATTTTAAGAATTCTTCTTTTTATTATGATTGCTGTGTTAAATAAGATTTTGTAAATTCAGATAGAAATAACCATCCAAAGTGAAATGATTAGTTATATGATCTATTTTCTTTTGTTAGCATTTTCATGTTTGAGAGGGAAGTAAGATTATAGAGGTTCATTATCCTTTCATGTTTCAGATTTATGTGAAATGATTAGTTAATTGATCTATAGCATTTTCATGTTTGAGAGGGAAGTAAGATTATAGAGGTTCATGACAGTTTCATGTTTTAGATTGAAATAAATTTATGGGAGAGCAATACTAAGAACATTGATCTTTGAAATCTTTCTAAAATTATTTAATGTGTGTTTAGACTTTCTATAAATCTCTTTAGCAGGTTATGAAATTCTAATAGTAAGTGTGAATGTCAAAAATAAATAAAGTTATAAATAAAAGAAATTAAAACAAAACAAATAAAGCTTTTAAGTATTTCGTAATTTTGAGGAGATAAATAAAGTTATAAATAAAAGAAATTAGAACAAAACAAATAAAGATTTTAAGTAATTTGTGATTTTGAGGTCGGTTGTAACTGAGGTAATTGAGAAAACAAGGCAATTTGGATTACTAAGAGATAATATGGGGAAGGGAGCTATTTTTGCTAAATGGGGTTGTTATCGCACAGTTTGTAGCAAGGATAAAAGGCTTGAGGTTTGAAGGTCAAACTAGCGTAACAAGAACCAATCCCACCCAATGTCACCACAATGGGATGGTTCTTTCTCTTTAGGGAGGTGAGGCCCAGGGGAGACGTCCCCGGTGACCTGGGGTTTGGAGAAGGGAAAGGATTATAAGACAAGGATAGTTTCCCCCCCTCACAAGTCACCACCGAACATATAGTCCTAGCTAAACAATCAATAATAGAGTAAAACCCCCAAAGAAGCACACTTGCCTGGAACAAAGCAACAACAAACTGATATATGCAAGATAGTTCAATGGGTTAGTACTTCATATAAATAGATGACTATTTGATAAACATATAAGCAATTTAACAATAAATATTGACGAAATCAATGTTTATAAATAGCAATGAAAATTGTCACTTCACCAATAAGTATTGGAATGATATATCATTCAAAGCAATAGATCAATACTTCATTCAATTTATATCTATATCACCATTCAATTTCTTATGAAACAAAACATTGTTGCATCAATGATGTAAATGGCTAAAGATGATGGCAACACTTAGTTAGTAGGGTTAGTTCCTAGACTAGGATTAGTAGTTAGGGTTTCAATTCAAGGTTTTGAGAGTGTTTAGATCAAGTCCACTTCAACGCATGAGGTATTAGGATCAATGCCTTAGGGTTAAATGGAGTCAATAGTTAAGGACGCATGAGTTGAAGGAGAAAAAGGTCAAAACGGCTAAGGACTAGAGGGAGAAGTTTTGAGGTGTTGCTAAGGCAAGGCCTCAAAATCAAAACCCTAGGGGAGAGAGGCTCACTCTGGTGTTGCTATGGCAAGTCCTCGTGCTCTCTCCTCCTTCCTTAACTCAAATGGAAAAATGGCTAGTGGGAAGATGAAGCATAAAACCAAAACTAGAGGGTTTGATGAAGCAAGGTGTTGCTACAGCAAGGCCTTTTCAGCAAACCCTAGAGAAAAATGGCCCTAAGTGTAGTGGACCTAGGCTTAATATGTCTCTCTCCTCTTGGCCTCTAGATAGTACGGCTAGCAATAAATGAAGAAAGGGTGGGAATGTAGCAATGGCTAGGCTCTCTCCTTCTTCAATGGTTGAAAATTTTTCTCAAAGGGGCCATAAGACAAGGACCTACTTGTGTGCTTGTCACCTGAGGTTTTGTTCAACAAAAATCATAAACATATGAAAGAAATTAAACTACAACCATTCATTCAAGAAGTTTTGCAGAAAAATACTTACAATTCACCAAGAAATATCAATGGAAACCCTAGTTGTAACACCTTCCTTCAAGAGAAATGCCAAAACATGCCAAAATAATCCTCCTTCAACAAGTGTGGATCACTAAATCAACCAATAACCCAAGAGAGGGTGCAAATTTCAGACCTCACTAATGAGTGAGTGAGTTGTTCTGAAAAAATGAAGGTAAAAATCCCTCATTTATACAATAACATGACCTAATTTTACATTTTAGGTCATGAAAAAGGTCAACAAGGCCAAAATACCAAATCATATTGTTTTACATTAAATTGTCAAATTAAAACCCTAATCAAGATGAAAAGAGAATAAAATCCCCTCCAAGAGAGATGTTATCCCATTTTAGGGAAAATGGGGCATCTAGGAGCAAAACGTTAGCCCTCCTTGGGCTTCTCCAACCTGCCACGTGTGCCAATACTAACCAGTCTGCTTCCCAAGATGTCCAATATGTTGTATGGCATCATGGTTGTGATGGGTGACATCCTAGGCCTTCCAAGGCCAACGTTCCATTGAAAGAGGGTCAATCCCCCTAGGTCAAGATCTGTCGAGGTGCCTCTGGTAGAACGTCCTCTACTTCTCTTGTGCAAAGCCCCTGATCCATCTTTGTCCTATCATTGCCCCCTGATGGGGTCTCAACATCCATTTGATGGGCTCTTCAGACCCATGGAGGTTTGAACTGATCATCTCCCCATGTGTACCGGTCTAAATGGTACCTATCCATCGGGCATGGTCCTGCACATCAAAAGCTACGCACTCCATGGGCTCATCATTCATAGGGATCATAGCAATGTCAATCACATTTCATCATCAATATTATTAAACATGTGCATAAAATACCTAATGCATTAGTCAATATCTCAAAGACGTTACACAAGTCTGCAATACAAGTCTGAAGAAAAGGACAAGGCGTCCTATTGGGCTAGTGTCCACTAGAAAAGGAAAGTTCCCGTAAGAGACCTCATCCAAGCCATGTAAGTGTGTGATGTGATTAGGGGATGTCCAAGCATGTGGGTGCAGTGAGGGCCATGGATGCAAAAATGTTACATGTGGGTGCCTTTGTAGAAGGTGATTTGTACCTGTCCTGAATGCATTTTTTCCAAGCCCATTCTTTCCTTTTATTCTTTATTGCCTTTTTTGTTCAAGAGATAATCAAGGGACACTGCACTAGTGTGGTGACCAGTGGTAGCAACGTTACCCACAAGTACTTTCACTGAAATGAGAAGGTTGGCTCGTGATTAGACCCACTTTCCCTTGGCCATGCAACCAAGAGTCACTGCCCTGGCGTGGTAACTAATTGGTGGAAATTTCATACTGCTAGGTACCCATGGACCTAATAGGTTGGCTCGTGATGAGACCCCCTATCCTCTGGTTAGGTCTTGTTTTATTAATTTTTTTTGGGTCCCTCTTAATTCTTGTTGAGAATCCTTTTATTTCTTTCTTGGGGATCCCTGGGCGAAGCATCTTGAGGTTTTATTCTTAGGCTTTTATCTTTTACCAACTGATTTTACCTTCTAGGCCTTTAGCCCCTTCTTCCCACAAGATAAGATGAAATCCTGAAAATAGGTCAACCCCATCCCCAGACAAGGGGAATGGGATAAGTGAGAAGGAAACAAGATGAAATAATGGTACTATGATGGGAGAAAACGATGGATTTTCAAAAATCCCCCCAGTGGGAAACCAAAACCTACAGACATAGTCTTACTAGGGCATCATGTCAATCCCCCCAAACAAGGTCAAGTGGGCAAGTGTAAGATCCAAGTAGTTGTTAGAAATAAAAGGAATCAGATGCATACATTCCATGGTTTTGATGATCAAAGTGACACATACCATGATACCTGGACTAATTACCTCATGGAGCAAGAACCTTCTCTGACACAGGACCAAGGCGATGGTGATGGATGTTGTTGCGGCTGACAAGATAAAGATGTTGGAAGAAAGAAAAGGTTGGCCCCCCAGAGCCATGCTAAAGTCAATCCTGCTCTTAGTACTCCATGTCTAGGACCTGTGGGCCTCGATACATGATCTCCTAGTTATCCCTAAAAGTGGGGGATAATAGGGGCAATTTAGAGAAATGAGTTGCTTGAGAAGTTGCTAAATGGAACAATTGAAAAAATGGTCTAATTAGGAAAGTTGGGACAAATTTGTGGGGTGATGGAGGCAAATTGGGTTCATTGAGCTAGCTTTACAAGGGAAGTGAGGTTTATTGTGGCCCATTGATAGAAAACAACCTTAAGAACCATAAAAGTTATTATGAATTTAGAGTGATGTCTCTTTCCCTTACCATTGCATCTTCATCATTTCAAATATTAATAAACTTTATTTTTAAAATCTTCATTAAAATCTTCATTAAAATCTTCATTAAGGGTTTTATTCAACAAAAATCATAAACATATGCAAGAAATTAAACTACAACCATTCATTCAAGAAGTTTTGCAGAAAAATACTTACAATTCACCAAGAAATATCAATGCAAACCCTAGTTGCAACACCTTCCTTCAAGAGAAATGCCAAAACATGCCAAAATAATCCTCCTTCAACAAGTGCGCATCACTAAATTAGCCAATAACCCAAGAGAGGGCGCAAATTTCATACCTCACTAATGAGTGAGTGAGTTGTTATGAAAAAATGAAGGTAAAAATCCATCATTTATACAATACCATGACCTAATTTTACATTTTAGGTCATGAAAAAGGCCGACAAGGCCAAAATACCAAATCATATTGTTTTACATTAAATTGTCAAATAAAAACCCTAATCAAGCTGAAAAGAGAATAAAATCCCCTCCAAGGGAGACATTATCCCCTTTTAGGGAAAATGGGGCATCCTGGAGAAAACCATTAGCCCTCATTGGGCTTCTCCAACCTGCCACATGTGCCAATACTGTCGAGTCTGCCTTGCAAGATGTCCAATATGTTGTATGACATTATGGTTTTGATGGGTGACATCCTAGGCCTTCCAAGGCCAATGTTCCACTGAAAGAGGGCCAATCCCCCTAGGTCAAGATCTGGCGGGGTGCCTCTTGTAGAACTCCCTTTTCTTCTTTGATGCAAAGCCCTTGATCCATCTTTTTCCTATCACTGCCCCCTTATGGGGTCTCAGCATCCATCTGATGGGCTCTTCATACCCATGGAGGTTCGAATTGATCATCTCCCCATGTGTACCAGCCTAAATGGTACCTGTCCATCTGGCATGGTCCTGCACACCAAAAGCTATGCACTCCATGGGCTCATCAGTCACAGGGATCATAGAAATATCAATCACATTTCATCATCAATATTATTAAACATGTCCATAAAATACCTAATGCATTAGTCAATAGGTCAAAGACATTACACAAGCCTGCAATACAAGTCTGAAGAAAAGGACAAGGCTTCCTATTGGGATAGTGTTCACTAGAAATGGAAAGTTCCCGTAAGAGACCTCATCCCAACCATGTAAGTGTGTGATGTGGTCAGGGGATGTCCAAGCATGTGGGTGCAGTGAGGGCCATGGATGCAAAAATGTTACCTGTGGGTGCCTTTGTAGAAGGCGAGCTGTACCTGTCCTGGATGCATTTTTTCCAAGCCTATTCTTGCCTTTTATTCTTTTTATTATTTTATTCTTTATTGTCTTTTTTGTTCAAGAGATAATCAGGGGAAACTGCCCTGGCATGGTGACCATTGGTGGCAACGTTACCCACAAGTACTTTCACAGAAATGAGAAGGTTGGCTCGTGATTAGACCCCCTTTCCCTTGGCCATGCAACCAAGAGTCACTACCCTAACATGGTAACCAGTTGGTGGAAATGTCATACCTCTAGGTACCCATGGACCTAATAGGCTGGCTCGTGATGAGACCCCCTATCCTCTGGTTAGGTCTTGTTTTATTACTTTTTTTTGGTCCCTCTTATTTCTTGTTGAGAATCCTTTTATTTGTTTCTTGGGGATCCTTGGGCGAAGCATCTCGAGGTTTTATTCTTAGGCTTTTATCTTTTACCAGCTTGCTTTTACCTTCTAGGCCTTTAGCCCCTTCTTCCCACGAGATAAGGTGCAATCCTGAAAATAGGTCAACCCCATGCCCGGACAAGGGGAATGGAATAAGTGAGCAGGAAACAAGATGAAATAGTGGTGCTATGATGGGAGCGGATGATGGATTTTCATAAATCCTCCCAATGGGAAACCAAAACCTACAGACACAGGCTTACTAGGGAATCTTGTCAATCCCCCCAAACAAGGTCAAGTGGGCAAGTGTAAGATCCAAGCAATTGTTAGAAATAAAAGGAATCAGATGCATACATTCCATGGTTTTGATGATCAAAGTGACACATACCATGATACCTGGACTAATTACCTTATGGAGCAAGAACCTTCTATGAAACAGGACCAAGCTGATGGTGATGGATGTTGTTGCGGTTGACAAGATAAAGATGTTGGAAGAAAGAAAAGGTGCCCCCCCCAGGGCCATGCTAAAGTCAATCCTGCTCTTAGTACTCCATGTCTAGGACCTTTGGGCCTCGAGACATGATCTCCTAGTTATCCCTAAAAGTGGGGGATAACAGGGGCAATTTAGAGAAACGAGTTACTTGAGAAGTTGCTAAATGCAACAATTGAAAAAATGGTCTAATTGGGAAAGTTGGGACAAATTTGTGGGGTGATGGGGGCAAATTGGGTTCATTGAGCTATCTTTACAAGGGAAGTGAGGTTTATTATGGCCCATTGATAATAAACAACCTTAAAAACCATAAAAGTTATTATGAATTTAGAGTGATGCCTTTTCCCCTTACCATTGTATCTTCATCATTTCAAATATTGATAAACTTTATTTTTTAAATCTTCATTAAAATTTGTGTTAGTATTTTTTGATTGATTCCCAAAACCATGAAGTGTCTTAGGGGATTCTAGGAAATGTTTACCTACTATCTCATTATTTTCAAGAGCTATGTTCAAATAATAGCATCTCTAACATCTTTATTGAAAAACTTTCCTTTTTTCTGGAATCTCTGGAAAACAAGAAGATATGTAACACATTTGTTTGTTTTTATGAAAGTACAAAATTTCTAGTGTTTTAACTTCTACCAGCTCTAAATTTTCATTTTCTTTAAAAATTTCACTTTGTTGTGAAAACAATATTTGTATAAAATTGTCTTAGTTATTGCATTTCTCATATTTTTTTTATATAAAAACTAATTTTTATTATTTATTTAAATAGAGTTAACTAAAAAATCATGTATGTTTAGATATTTTCATACTTACCAATTTTATTTTTAATGTGGTCTTAATCAGGAAAAGAAAATACTTTTTTGAAGAGGATAGTGTGATTTTTACCATGTTTTGGTATTATAATTTTGATGATATTAACTTTTGATTTCAAACAAATAGAAATAGAAAATTATTAATAAATAGAAAATTATAATGAAAATTATTAATTCTCATATTATTAATTATTTTATTGATAGTAGGTTTGATTGATGATCAAAATATCAAATTAATAAGTGGAATTTTAGCTTTGTAATATTGAAATTTGCATAATCAGTTGTAATATTTTGGCTTTGAAATATTGGAAAAATTTTCCATGTTAAATTTTGTCTTTAAAATATATTGAAATCTGAAATTTATCTATGAAATTTCAGATTTTTTAGACAAATTTAATTTTGATATTATATAAATTTTAATTCTTTAAACATGGAATGTTAACTAAAAATATTGCAAATAAAAATTATAACAAATATGATTTAGAAAACAAAAATGACAAAAATAATTCACACATCCGAAATTAAATGAAATTATTAAATGAAATTAATGGAAACCATTTGGAAACACAAGTTGATGAATATGATATAATGTGCTTGATAAGTTTAACAAACAATAAGAAGTAATAATAAGTGCATTCACTATTTATTATTTGAGACCAATGTCTGTTAGAGTCTAGTAGCATAGACTCTTTTATAAACATTGTCATGAAACTCCTCAATCTGGTGAACCATCAAATAATAATAACATTAACCCTCAGACATTTATTACTCTTGATTAAAACGGGAATGCAGATGCATGGTGACAGAGTTTATAAAATCGCAGAATCATTTAATCTTATTCAAGCAGTCCCTTATTCTTGTTGATCAATACATACGGTGTTAAGTGGATGCAGTCATTACTATGTGACCCAAATCCAGATTCTCCTGCTAATAGAAAGGGTCAGAGAGGTTGCTGAAGGGTCCACGAGGAATTTGACAACAATAAATTTATAAAGTCATAAAGTTTAGAAGAAAATTATTAATAAATAACATTTCTTAACTAAAATTGTTAATTTTTATATCATTGCAAACTGGTTTTATAGATGAATATATTAGTAGCAAGATTGATTGATGATCTTAAAAAATTGTAGGGGGTTAATCATGTTGAAGTTGTAGGTTCCTAAAAATTACTAAATTTTTGTAGTTTTGATTGACCAGAATGAGAATGTTTCAGTAAAGTGTTTTTTTCAACTAAAGTGTTTTTTTTCAACTTTCACCAAAAAGATATTGTGAAAAGATATTCCACAAGAAATATAAACTTGGGTTATAATGAATTCTGGGTTAAGAGTTTGATGAAATTTCTCCTTTATAATATTTTGAGTCAACAAGAATCTAGCATATGTAAAGTTTTGGTTGAGAGTTTCATCAAATTCTAAATTGAGAATCTTTTAAGTTGACAAGAATCTAGAGGATGGAATGTTTTAGTCTAAAGGTATATACAAGATGGATGGAAATATTGTTAAAACTTTTATTAAAATTATCTTTGAAAAAAGAAGAAGAATGGCTAATTGTTTTTTCATTTCTTGGATATGTGATTTTTGATATGACTTATCAAATTTCTGAAGTATCTATTTTGGAGTTTTGGATTTGGGATATTAGAAAAATTTTCTCATCACTTGTCAAATTTCAGTCTTGAGATATAACGGAATCTGTGTTTTCAATTATGAAATTTCATACTTCTCAATCAAGTGTAATTTTGGCATTGGAAAAATCTTATTTTTTAATTTTCTGACATGTGATTCCAAAAATGTTGTAAAGTAAAGTATGATTTAGACGAAAAGAATGAGAAAATTTTTTAATACATGAAAAAATGAAGATTAAATACAGTTGATGAAAATGATATGAAGGAACATGTTGGAGGCACATGGAAAAGAAAAGGAAACTAGGTTGACATATATTGAGGAACTTATCTACAAAAACACTAAAAAATAGAGAATCGATATTTACAACATCTAACCACGGTGTAGATTCTACTAACTCGTACCAACTCACATTTAAATTAATTGGTAGTTAAAACAATGTCTATTTTCACAACAATTTTCTAAACAACATGGATACAATGAAATTCCGATATTTGACACCATTAATGCATATCAAACAATTCAAGATAAAGTAAATGTGGTGGTCAAAACAATTCAAGATAAAGTAAATGTGGTGGTCAAAAGTAATTTGAAAGGTAAATCTCTCATAGCAAAAGCTTTAAGCTTCAATGTTATGCAGATTCTTAAAGCAAACAACTTTAAGAGATTTTATTTTTATTTTTAGGTATTGAAAGTGGAAAAGCAATTAAGGTAAACGAGGTTGTATCAAACAAATCAATTATTCTAAGGTTATTTGTACAATATTAATAACATGTGTCACTTGCAAGAAGTACAATATCAAGTAGTTTGATGTTAATGATTGCAAAATTATAAAAAAAACTCAAAGAAAACATTATGGAAGTATAATTTTTTTTAGGTTGAATTAGACTTTGTAGGCATCGTTATCAATATTTACTTCCAAATAATGTCAGAGATACAAAGTTATCAATATTATTAATGGTCCATTTTGTTCATAATTACACTTTCACTACACAAAAGGAGATATAAAGTGAGTATTTTTATTTACATTAGGTTTATTTTCTTGTGCATATTTTGTGTAGACATGTAGAGGATTGTATAGTTGGTCATGATAGCAATGCTCATAATCATGAGGTGATTAAGGAGTATCATTTTTACATTAGTGATGACCATATAAGTGATAAATGTTTTGTTCAATATTTTTTTGATTTACATTATAAAGACTTAGTGAAAATATGGCTCACTTTTAAAGAACATTGGGTTTGGTCGGATGGTTGTGCTTGTCAATTTAAATTAGCACTACCATACTTATGGTTGTGCTACCTTCATAAGGAAATGAACATCTTCAAAAAATGGAGTGTCTTTGAAATGGGGCATCGAAATGGAAATCATGAATGTGTAGGGGCTTGCATAAAATCCACACTTAATGGGTATCAACCACGTCATTTTGGCTCTCTATTTGTAGATTCAACTCATGTTGTTTAGTACAGGAAAAAGAATTTAAGCTATGAATTCAACCCAAGGATGGCTAATGTGAACAAGTGTTTGTGAATGACCTTTAACATGTTAAAATTTAGTTATAATTATATAAATTTGTACACTTAAATATATGTGTTTTTAAATTGAAAATAAACAAATTTATTTGTCATAATTGACATGCATGAGCTCATTTCTCTTGAGAAAGTTATTTTGGAGTATTAAAATGAGCAATTTTGATATACCAATGTCAAAATAATTGTGTTGGAGTACTTAGGAGGCAATTACAATCTACCAGGACTAAGAAAATCATAAATGTATACTCAATTGGAAAATGAAAGTACTCTTTATTTCATTTTTCTTTTATTAACGATGTAGATTCCACTCATGAGTTTCAAAACCAAATCAACAAAATTTTAAAACCACAAAAACATTAAGAACTAAGACCATTTCCACCATTTTGATATTTCACCAATGTGGAGATGGGTAGTGTGTTAAAATTCAAAGCCTAGGTGACTAAAGTCCTTATGATCTCAATTAACCAAGTAACTATTAAATTTGATTAATCCAAAAATAAATTTTATACCATAGCATAAATCACACAATAGATGGAAATTAAACAATCGAAACATACAAATTAATTTCACACATACATGGGAAATTACTCCTTGAAATTATATTTTCATTCCTTCAAAAAAAATTACAAGGAAACTTTTGCATGCTTCCATAAAAGATAGCATTGGACAATTATCGAAAATCACCTTGAACTGGGATTGTATAGCCTAATTGAGAGACTTGTTGGAAAAAAAAATTAAAAAATAGAAAATTTTTGTATGACATGCATGACACCCTCTATATCCTATATGTACCACTATACAAACCTAACCATATGACTGTATGAATCCATATGGTATCATTTGTATAACTATAAGAAACTATATAGATTGTTATCTCAAACTGTGTGCTGTCTAGAACTGCATGTTCCCTAGTTTCCTTTTCCCTCTCTCTCTTAATAGTTCAACCTACTCAAATTTTCATGTGTTTGTGTGTCCCTATCTTGCTCTATCTATATAGTTTTAGCCAGGTATGATTTTAGGGGCTAAATTTCACTCATGGGCTAATTTTCCATGGTTTTTCCCAAAAACATATTCGCTATTCTAAAAATGATTCACTCAAATTCTATAGGATAAAATTATTTTACCTTAAAAATTGCCAAACTTTTATATAAACTATATAAAATCATTACAAATTTGAATAATTTTACAAAAATATCGCCAAAAATATATAGTTGGAATATGAAGGATTAGTAAGATTCACCAAGGTTTCTACATTTTAAAATAATTTTCCATCCTTAAAATCATCCTTGGTTTTAGCTAATACCAATACCTAATATATTTATGATATTACTCCTAGTCTAATTCATACATGTGTGAAATACACTTTTTAGACTCAATTGCTAAAAATAAGACCTCCACTTTTTAACTAAAGTGAATTACAAAGTAGAATTTAGTCTTCAAAAATACAAATAATTTTCAAAAATAGAATCACTTTTTGAAAATTGAATTACTTTTCGAAAAATTTCTCAAACCACTTCTCGCATGTTCACATGGAACCTATTAATAATTTCTTCTTTGAGATATAATTCTCAACACTCCCTCTTATCGAGGAAGGAATTCTACACCAATCCAATTTTGTCTTTGAATGCCTCAAACTTCTCTTTTTCCAAGCGTTTTTTCAAAATATCAACTACTTGTTGTTGGAATATACTTGAGCTTCCTTGCTTGCTTATGAACTCTATCTCTCATGAAGATATATCTAATATCTATATGCTTGGACCTATCATGAAATAATATATTATCAAATATTTTGATACAACTCTAATTATCACAACAAATGACCATGGGATCCAACACTTGATAAAAGAATCTTGCTAGTAACTTGCAAAGCTACCTCACAACTAGTTGTAGTCATTTTCATGCATTCTAGCTCTGTTGAGTTAAATGCCAAAAAAAATTCTTCTTTCTAAACAAGGATATCATCATTGATCCCAATGTAAAGAAAACTAAAGTGATCTTCCTATTGGTTTCACTACATTTCCAACCCGAGTCTATATACATGTGGACCTTCACTTCACCATCTCTAATATATCTCAAACAATATTCCATTATGCCACTCAAATAAATGAGCACGTGTTTTATCGCTACTCAATGCCCCTACCTTGGTTGTACCATGAATTGACTCAAGGTGTTCACAAGAAAATGTATAGTTGGCCTAATGTTGACCAAATACATGTAAGAAAATATCAATTGCATGTACAAAATGGGATCCACTAACTTAGAATATGAAGTTGTCACCTTATTTCAATTAGTGATCATGGGTGTGGCCACAAGTTTGCCTTCTTCCATCTGGAACCACTTCAAGATATAAACTGCATAGTTTCCCTGCCGAAGGAAAAGCTTCCTTAATCTTTGTAAAACCTATAATCCAAAAAAGTGATGAATAATGTTGATCTCCTTTATCTTGAAATTATCTTCCATGTATTTGTTTCACACTACAATGAGAGTCTCTTCACCTATCATAAATAATTCATGTACATACAACACCAAAATGAGTATATTTGTTTGAAAAACTATGTAATATAAGTTAGAATTTGCTTTACTTTTTATGAATCCCATACTTTACAGTTAGCCATCGATCTTGGAATTCCTTTCTCTTGGTGCTTTATTGACTAAATAAAAGCATTTATTAAGGATACACGCATGGTAATACTTCTCCCTTACCTCAAAGACATGAGGCTACTCTATGTACACATATTCTTCAATGATACCATTAATGAAAGTTTTCTTCACATTCATCTAGTGTATACTCCATCCCATAAATGAAAAAAGGAAATAACTTCCCTAATGGAAGTGTACCTAGTGAATAGAAAAAATGTGTCCTTGTAGCACACTCTCTATATCTTTGACAACCCTCTCACCACAAACCTCACTCTGAACTTCTCAATGCTTCCATCTATAGTTTTCTTAATATTGTAGATTTTCCTTGAACTCACAACTTGCTTCCCCTCCAATATTGGAATTATTTCCAAAGAGTCACTCTTAATTATGGATGTGTAATCCTCTGCCATGAAATCCTTCCATACCTACCATTCTTCTACCTCCTCAAAACTAGAAGACTTACAACATATAATGCTTCTCATAAATTCCATGTAGTTTGGAAAATACTCGAGAGGTTTTTTTTCTATATGAATGTTGGATGGGTGGTACGAGTGAAGTCTTGCAATTAGAAAGTGGAAGCAAGGAGATATACAAAAGTTTGGAAGCTTAATATCATCTTCTCTTACATCATAGTCACACGGCTATGGTACTAGAGTTTTTAAATTAGTTAAATTTTGGGTACAATGATATTTCATAATGTTGGTCATGATAGATCAAGTGTAATGTAATTAAGGTTTGATAAATTAGTTTCAATTGTAGAGACCTATAGTAATCGAGTTTGTTCCAATATCAAAAAATATATTTTTATTCACAATTCTTCGAATAGTTTCTTGTGTAACTATTGTATAAATTTCATTAGATTGAATTTGGAAATTTTATGAGTTTTTCAATAATAGTAATGCTAAAATTTTATTTACTAGGTGTGGAAATGAAACGTCTGCTATAAAATTTTATTTTATTTAATAGGTATGGAATTGACATTTCTACTAACTAGTAGGTGACGATAGCTTCTTCATGAATTGATTTCTATTGCTTCTTTGTTTAGGGATCTCTATGCTCACTAATATTTTAATTGATAGAAACCCTTTTGTGTTGAGAAGTAAAAATCACACCCGCAATGATTTGAATTAAACGGATCGCATCATATTATTTCTTCAGTTTGATCTTTCTTCCAAGCAAAAAGGGGGCAGAGTGCCTAGGAAATGTAATACATCTATATACATTAATAAAATACATCACTATCTGGAAGACGAACAATGACAAACGATATAGATGGCTATGATTCCACAAGAGAGGGGGCTTAAGGGGATAAGTCTTTTTATTATATTTTATTTACCCATAATTGATTTTATGGAGAAAAGGGGTTACATGAGATTCTTGGGAGGAAGGCCATGTGGTTCTTGTTTTCATCTAATTATGTAAACATCCCTTGGGAGATGTTTTGGGGGAGTTGTTCTTCTTCTTCTTATTCTTAACTCACTCACTCGTTGTTCTGGGTTCACTTGTTCTTCATTAACTGTTACACCCTTCTCTCTCTTTCAATTTTGGTGCCTCATTCTTGCTAATTCGTGTGCTCTAGGTATGAGCATGAAAATGAATGGCTGGAAGAGGAGAGTCATTGCTAGATGGTTGTAATAAATTACTGATCATTCTAGGAGGGAATGGATGACCATGTGCATGATATTGATGGAAACTCGAAAAGAACTGTCCACAACTAAGAATCGTTCGAGTTTCCAGTAGGGAGATTTTCTGATTAGTAGCACTAGAGCCCTAGAAATAAATGGAACATCCTGAGGGACTACATGGTAGAGAAAGGTGCTCATTTTTTTGGGTTGTGTAGGATGAGGGGGAAAGAGAGATGGAAATTCAAATTTGTTGTGTGGTTGGGAAACCTGAGAGGTAGTTAGCCAATTGTTTTGCATTTTATATTTGGCCTAGGACCCGTCCTTGTGGATTCATGTCCTTGGCTCAGGGGTGACCTGTTGTTGAGAGCAAAAGAATAGAAGTGTCTATGTTTGGGAGGAACGTCCTTGGTCTGCAATGAATTGGTGAATGTTTTTTTGAAAAGATAATTGCTCTTTGTTCTTTCTATATAGAGTATATTACGTTGTGTATTTAATTATCTCTAATATATGTATTTGTAATGTGCATGTCTATTGGTTATTGTTGTGCATGGAACGTTGTTTATTTATTTTATGCTATAACATGGATCTTGATTAATGCATGTGGGTCTTTCATGCTTGATTTCTTATTGATATTAGTTCAGAAGCAAGTTTTTGGAGCAATGTGGAAATTGTGTGGGTGGTTGGGTATGTTACATGTTAGCATGGATAGCATTAGGGGTTGGGTATGCTATAGATGATCTGTGTATGTTACAGATGAGATGGGTATTTTACAAGTTAACAAGGCCATCCTAAGGGGATAGGTATGACATAGGTTAGTGTGGCCAGCATGTGGGTTGTTATGTACGTTACAAAATGGTATATGAGCTTTAGGTTGAAACACCGAACTAGTATGGGCCAGAACTATTTAATAGGGTATTATGGTTATGAATGAATATGTCCTTGAAATATTAAGGATCGGGAGATATAATGTTGCAGATATCGCACATAAAATAGAGCATTGTGTAGATATAGATCCTTTGTAAAGGATCATAGAATCATGAAAGTTCCCTTTTGAATTCAGGAGCGATCACCGCCATGGAATCAAGGAGTTATGGATCATTAGATCGGAAGGTAGGTGAACAAGAACTGTTAGATAAGGGTGGAACCAAAGTCTAGGAGAGATTAAGTCACAGTTGTAAGATAAAGCTTATCGATCGACAACCATTGATAGAAGTGGAGAAGGAGATGAAAAACTTTGGAACTTCGTTGCTTCGACAATTATGGAAGAAAGAAAGAAGCATGAAAAGTACGAAGTCGTGAAGTCTCATTGACCATCCAATTTGATAGGAGGCTCGGGTAAAATATCAGTCGTTATTCAGGGTCCTCCGATGTTGTGTTGGCAACCAACTTATCATATCGCTTCGTCGATTTTTGAAGTGCAAAAATTGCAAAGGAAAATTTCATTTGCTGCCTAATTTTTATTTACGACGAAATTGATAGTTGTTTTTGAGTGATTACTTGGTTGATCAATTGTTTTAATTTTTATTTTATTGATAGATGACTTGTTTACCCATTTCAATTTCATGACTGGCAAGCATGAAATTGAAATCCTTTTATAAAAACATTAACTGAATCTAAAGGTTTTCTCCTTGTAAAATCAAAAGAACCTTTGGAAGACCTAAAATAACAAAACATATAATCTTGGTTAATGTGTGATCATGTGAAGATTTTATAGAATAAGGATAGAACCAATTCACGGGTGATTTATGTTATGATTAAATCAATTTTGAAAGTTTGATTATTTCCTTACCCGTTACGATTTTGGTTATGTTTTTATTACCTTACCATATGATATGAATGTTGCATCAAATGATTATGTCACTGTCTTATCAATGTATGACCTGGCTAGTGACTGTGTTATGAAACCATTACCTCTTTGTCCTGTCCATCAATGATCACATTCATTTCATCTTTTGGATGGTCCTCCGTAACGAGAGAGTAGGTTTTATGAGATGAAGTGGTTTTTGAGTTTATCGTCCTCTAGTTCTGGGTGTTTAATCAACGCTTAAGGTGGAAGTCATGGTAGCATCCTTCTGAACCCTTATTTTTTGGGTCACCTTTATCCATGAAAACTCTACCATTTGTTTCGGGTTGGCTCTAGCACAGACCCCTCTGTTTTTCATCTTTTGGTATATCATGCGCAAGCTAATGGATCTTGTGGTGAGGGTGGAGATGAACAACTCACATGATCTGATATCTCATGACAATGTTGTAGATGACCTCTTCCTTTTCAGTTGGGTTAATTTCATCTACTCCTTTGAGGGTTTTAACCTAGAAGTTGCACAAGCCTTTGCCAAGAGTTTTGATGGTGCCAAATCCAAGGTAGACAACTTGAAGTTGGAAGTAAATGAAGAATCCATAGATGAGTCCATGAGTCTTTCGTAGGAAGGAGACCGTTGGTTTAAAAATTTGAATATAGATGGAATCCCATGAAATTTATTGTTGGTATCCAGAAAATTGTGCTATAACGTAAAAGGTATGCTTATATAGTTGTTCAAAAATCATTGTCATGGCTTGTTGTTGATAATTAAACAATTTGTGACCTGCGAGTGACGGTATAGACTGGTTTTTTTTTCATATACTATTATTGGTGGTCTTCGTGGGTTTTAAGTTGAACCTACCTTTTTATTTACTTAAGAGTCTTCAGAAAATGTCTAGGCTTTACCAAAGACAAAACCCTAACTCTCAGTCCAGTCTATTCCACCATGGCCTAATTCGGGTTCTGGTTAATTGGCAGAGTTTTCTTTTTAGGAATATCTTTATTCATTTTCCATCTGAACATGTTCTTGGTTTACCTCTAAGTGTTGATGAACTTGTTAGTCCAAGTGTATCATCCTATTCTCTGTAAAGTTTTCGAGATACAAGTATCAAGAGACTCTGTTTTACCTTCTCACACCCTAATTGAGTTTCTTCCGATAGCCAAGGCCACCTCCAAAAAACGCGATTTTGTTCCAAAGAAATCCTTGGAAGAAATTTTGAGTCTTTTAAGAGATAGGTCACTGGTCCTCTCTCATCCTGTATAGACCACAGTTAGTAATGATAAAAATAAAATCAAAATATAGGGGAAGTAAGTCACACAGGCTGTTAATGACCTAGATTTCATAAATAAGAGAAGTGGTAGACTTCTGTCGAGGATGACAACGAATCGATATCATAACCGTGATAAACCCATTCCTATAGTTGTCATTGAAGATACCATCTATGTTGAGGATGAAAGGTCTGATTCCACTAGAGTGGATTCACACCATTATGATTTTGTTTCAAATTTGCCTCCATTTTTAAGGGAACAAGAGGAGTTTTCAGGAATACAATATGATTTTAAAAAGGCAGGGGTGCAAGATAAGCCATTGAACTCAGATAACACACGCCCTCTGTCGAGATTGGAATAGGTATATTGTGAAGAATGTTTCACTTGGATATAGAGGTACTATAAAAATATACCTTATTTGCAAGCTCAACTTAATCAGGTAATGGCTCGAAACATGGTGTTGGAAAGAGAAAACTTGGATCTGAGAGCTAGTGTGCAACAAATTTCCCACAGAGATAGAAAAATATTCAGGAAATCTAGAGATCTTGTTATCAAAAACTCATCCAACTTCAACATTGTTATGAACTTGAAATTATTTGATGCCTCTTTTTCCAATGTTTAATGGGTAAACAAATTTATTGGAAATAACGTTTTGATTGCTTATTATAACAAAATTTGTTTTGTTTTGTTTTGTTTTATTAGAATAACTACAGAATCATAGATTATGTAGCTTTTCTATAATTAGTTTATTAGATTCTTTTTCTAAATCAAATTTCATTTTTTTTCTCAGGTTTGAAGAAGAACAAATTGCAATGGTTGATGGAACAAGTGAATCGTTGGAGATGCTCCAAATTTGCAAGTTTTCTTCAAAAATAGTTTCAATAATATTTTAATTATGTAACTATTTTGAGTGGATGTTACAACGGACCTATACTTTGGTTATTTGTTTAGAAAATACTTTGTTAAGGATGGATCTATATCTTAGAAGATATGAGAAACAAATCATGAACTTATTTTAAATACTAGTACTTTCCCATAGACAAGGGTATTATTTTTGGGACCTGAAGATGGAATTATTTTTTTTGGAATGATATGAAATATAGTGTGTTTTTGGATTTAGTCCTTATGTAAACTGTATGATGTGATTATTGTCATATTACTTTCATATTTTTCTGAGCATGAAAAAAAATAGGTTGTGAATTAGCTTTAGTTTGTTCAACACTTTATGTTTTCATGTTGTTCTTATATTTTGTATAGTCCATCATTTATGGTTATTATAATCCATGTGGCTAATTAAACATAAAACAAGTATCTATACATTTTGAGTTTATGTCGGATGTTATAATTTGTTATAATCATTTGCAGGAGATTAGAGTCGATTCCATCTCTAGATCTTGAATCATATAAGGTCACATGAGAAAAACATTTGTCTTTCTTTTTCTTATAGATTGCTTTCGAAATATAAAATTCCTTGAGTTACTTCAGGAAATATCATTATTTTCCTCTTGCCATAGGTTTTTGCTTGGCAAACAGCTTATTGGAGCTTGCATTATGCAGAAACACAAATAGCTTAGTGCTTTCTTTTATCGTTGATCAACATCAAGTTAGTTACTTTTCTTATTTAGTTGATTTATTTATTTTGTGAATGAATAACGATTAAACAATTCAACTTTAAATGCTTTTTTC
>JASDQU010736310.1:253344-284924 GCA_032191745.1 Picea mariana | reverse complement strand
GTTCATAAGCAAGCAAGGAAGCTCAAGTATATTCCAACAACAAGTAGTTGATATTTTGAAAAAACGCTTGGAAAAAGAGAAGTTTGAGGCATTCAAAGACAAAATTGGATTGGTGTAGAATTCCTTCCTCGATAAGAGGGAGTGTTGAGAATTATATCTCAAAGAAGAAATTATTCATAGGTTCCATGTGAACATGCGAGAAGTGGTTTGAGAAATTTTTCAAAAAGTAATTCTATTTTCAAAAAGTGATTCTATTTTTGAAAATTATTTGTATTTTTGAAGACTAAATTCTACTTTGTAATTCACTTTAGTTAAAAAGTGGAGGTCTTATTTTTAGCAATTGAGTCTAAAAAGTGTATTTCACACATGTATGAATTAGACTAGGAGTAATATCATAAACATATTAGGTATTGGTATTAGTTAAAGCCAAGGATGATTTTAAGGATGGAAATTTATTTTAAAATGTAGAAACCTTGGCGAATCTTACTAAGCCTTCATATTCCAACTATATATTTTTGGCGATATTTTTGTAAAATTATTCAAATTTGTAATGATTTTATATAGTTTATATAAAATTTTGGCAATTTTTAAGGTAAAATAATTTTATCCTATCGAATTTGAGCGAATCATTTTTAGAA
The DNA here is from genome assembly GCA_032191745.1 of Picea mariana. Lineage (NCBI taxonomy): Eukaryota > Viridiplantae > Streptophyta > Pinopsida > Pinales > Pinaceae > Picea > Picea mariana. The sequence continues at coordinate 284,286 of JASDQU010736310.1, read as the reverse complement.
TAGCGAATATGTTTTTGGGAAAAACCATAGAAAATTAGCCCATGAGTGAAATTTAGCCCCTAAAATCATACCTGGCTAAAACTATACATATAGAGCAAGATAGGGACACACAAACACATGAAAATTTGAGTAGGTTGAGCTATTAAGAGAGAGAGGGAGAAGGAAACTAGGGAACATGCAGTTCTAGATAACACATAGTTTGAGATAACAATCCATATAGTTTCTTATAGTCATACAAATGATACCATATGGATTCATACAGTCATATGGATAGGTTTGTATAGTGGTACATATAAGATATAGAGGGTGTCATGCATGTCATACAACAATTTTTTATTTTTTTATTTTTTTTCCTACAAGTCTCTCAATTAGGCTATACAATCCCAATTCAAGGTGATTTTCGATAATTGTCCATTGTTATCTTTTATGGAAGCATGCAAAAGTTTCCTTGTAATTTTTTTGAGGGAATGAAAATATAATTTCAAGGAGTAATTTCCCATGTATGTGTGAAATTAATTTGTATGCTTCGATTGTTTAATTTCCATCTATTGTGTGATTTATGCTATGGTATAAAATTTATTTTTGGATTAATCAAATTTAACAGTTACTTGGTTAATTGAGATCATAAGGACTTTAGTCATCTAGGCTTTGAATTTTAACACACTACCCATCTCCACATTGGTGAAATATCAAAATGGTGGAAATGGTCTTAGTTCTTAATGTTTTTGTGGTTTTAAAATTTTGTTGATTTGGTTTTGAAACTCATGAGTGGAATCTACATCGTCAATAAAAGAAAAATGAAATAAAGAGTACTTTCATTTTCCAATTGAGTATACATTTATGATTTTCTTAGTCCTGGTAGATTGTAATTGCCTCCTAAGTACTCCAACACAATTATTTTGACATTGGTATATCAAAATTGCTCATTTTAATACTCCAAAATAACTTTCTCAAGAGAAATGAGCTCATGCATGTCAATTATGATAAATAAATTTATTTATTTTCAGTTTAAAAACATATATATTTAAGTGTACAAATTTATATAATTATAACTAAATTTTAACATGTTAAAGGTCATTCACAAACACTTGTTCACATTAGCCATCCTTGGGCTGAATTCATAGCTTAAATTCTTTTTCCTGTACTAAACAACATGAGTTGAATCTACGAATAGAGAGCCAAAATGACTTAGTTGATACCCATTAAGTGTGGATTTTATGCAAGCCCCTACACATTCATGATCTCCATTTCGATGCCCCATTTCAAAGACACTCCATTTTTTGAAGATGTTCATTTCCTTATGTTGGTAGCACAACCATAAGTATGGTAGTGCTAATTTAAATTGACAAGCACAACCATCTGACCAAACCCAATGTTCTTTAAAAGTCAGCCATATTTTCACTAAGTCTTTATAATGTAAATCAAAAAAATATTGAACAAAACATTTATCATTTATATGGTCATCACTAATGTAAAAATGATATTCCTTAATAACCTCATGATTATTATCATTGCTATCATGACCAACTATACAATCCTCTACATGTCTACACAAAATATGCACAAGAAAATAAACCTAATGTAAATAATAATACTCACTTTGTATCTCCTTTTGTGTAGTGAAAGTGTAATTCTGAACAAAATGGACCATTGATAATATTGATAACTTTGTATCTCTGACATTATTTGGAAGTAAATATTGATAACAATGCCTACAAATAATAGTCCAACATGCAATTTCATCATCCTCCTGTAATTCAACCTAAAAGAAAATTATACTTCCATAATATTTTCTTTGATTTTTTTTTATAATTTTACAATCATTAACATCAAACTACTTGATATTGTTCTTCTTGCAAGTGACACATGTTATTAATATTGTACAAGTAACCTTGGAATAATTGATTTGTTTGATACAACCTCATTTACTTTAATTGCTTTTCCACTTTCAATACCTAAAAATAAAAATAAAATCTCTTAGAGTTGTTTGCTTTAAGAATCTGCATAACATTGAAGCTTTTGCTATGAGAGATTTACCTTTCAAATTACTTTTGACCACCACATTTACTTTATCTTGAATTGTTTATCATGCATTAATTGTGTTAAATATCGGAATTTCATTGCATCCATGTTGTTTAGAAAATTGTTGTGAAAATAGACATTGTTTTAACTACCAATTAATTTAAATGTGAATTGATACGAGTTAGTAGAATCTACACCGTGGTTAGATGTTGTAAATATCGACTCTCTCTTTTTTAGTGTTTTTGTAGATGAGTTCCTCAATATATGTCAACCTAGTTTCCTTTTCTTTTCCATGTGCCTCCAACATGTTCCTCCATATCATTTTTATTAACTTTATTTAATCTTCATTTTTTATGTATTCAAAAATTTTCTCATTCCTTTTGTCTAAATCATACTTTACTTTATAACATTTTTGGAATTTCATGTCAGAAAATTAAAAAATAAGATTTTTCCAATGCCAAAATTACATTTGATTGAGAAGTCTGGAATTTCATAAGTGAAAACACAAATTCCGTTATATCTCAAGACTAAATTTGACAAGTGATGAGAAAATTTTTCAAATATCCCAAATCCAAAACTCCAAAATTGATACTTCAGAAATTTGACAAGTCATACCAAAAATCACATATCCAAGAAATGAAAAAACAATTTGCCATTTTTCTTCTTCTTTTTTCAAAAATAATTTTAATAAAAATTTTAACAATATTTCCATCCATCTTGTATGTACCTTTAGACTAAAACATTTCATCCTCTAGATTCTTGTCAACTTAAAAGATTCTCAATTTAAAATTTGATCAAACTCTCAACCAAAACTTTACATCTGCTAGATTCTTGTTGGCTCAAAATATTATAAAGGAGAAATTTCATCAAACTCTTAACCCAGAATTCATTATAACCCAAGTTTATATTTCTTGTGGAATATCTTTTTGGCGAAAGTTGAAAAAAAACACTTTAGTTGAAAAAAAACACTATATTGAAACATTCTCATTCTGGTCAATCAAAACTATAAAAATTTAGCAATTTTTAGGAACCTACAACTTCAACAAGATTAGCCCCCTACAATTTTTTAAGATCATCAATCAATCTTGCTACTAATATATTCATCTATAAAACCAGTTTGCAATGATATAAAAATTAACAATTTTAGTTAAGAAATGTTATTTATTAATAATTTTCCTCTAAACTTTATGACTTTATAAATTTATTGTTGTCAAATTCCTCGTGGACCCTTCAGCAACCTCGCTGACCCTTTCTATTAGCAGGAGAATCTGGATTTGGGTCACATAGTAATGACTGCACCCACTTAACACCGTATGTATTGATCAACAAGAATAAGGGACTGCTTGAATAAGATTAAATGATTCTGCGATTTTATAAACTCTGTAACCATGCATCTGCATTCCCGTTTTAATCAAGAGAAATTAATGTCTGAGGGTTAATGTTATTATTATTTGATGGTTCACCAGATTGAGGAGTTTCATGACAATGTTTATAAAAGAGTCTATGCTACTAGACTCTAACAGACATTGGTCTCAAATAAATAGTGAATGCACTTATTATTACTTCTTATTGTTTGTTAAACTTATCAAGCACATTATATCATATTCATCAACTTGTGTTTCCATTGTTTGTTAAACTTATCAAGCACATTATATCATATTCATCAACTTGTGTTTCCAAATTGTTTCTATTAATTTCATTTAATTTTGGATGTGTGAATTATTTTTGTCATACTTTTTTTCTAAATCATATTTTTTATAATTTTTATTTGCAATATTTTTAGTTAATATTTTATATTTAAACACTTAAAAATTATATAATACTAAAATTAAATTTGCCTGAAAAACCTGAAATTATAATACCAAAATAAGGTAAAAATCGCACTATCCTCTTCAAAAAAGTATTTTCTTTTCTTGATTAAAACCACATTAAAAATAAAATTGATACCTATGAAAATAAGTAAACATACATGTTTTTTTAGTTAACTCTATTTAAATAAATAATAAAAAATAGTTTTTATATAAAAAAGAATACGAGAAATGCAATAAGTAAGACAATTCTATACAAATATTGTGTTCACAACAAAGTGAAATTTTTAAAGAAAATGATAGTTTAGAGCTAGTAGAAGTTAAAACACTAGAAATTTTGTACTTTCATAAAAACAAACAAATGTGTTACATATTTTCATGTTTTCTAGAGATTCCAAAAAAAAGGGAAAGATTTTCAATAAAGATGTTAGAAATGCTATTATTTGAACATAGCTCTTGAAAATAATGAGGTAGTAGGTAAACATTTCCTAGAATCCCCTAAGACACTTCATGGTTTTGGGAATCAATCAAAAAATACTAACACAAATTTTAATGAAGATTTTAAAAATAAAGTTTATCAATATTTGAAATGATGAAGATGCAATGGTAAGGGAAAAAGACATCACTTTAAATTCATAATAACTTTTATGGTTCTTAAGGTTGTTTTCTATCAATGGGCCACAATAAACCTCACTTCCCTGGTAAAGATAGCTCAATGAACCTAATTTGCCTCCATCACCCCACAAATTTGACCCAACTTTCCCAATTAGACCATTTTTTCAATTGTTCCATTTAGCAATTTCTCAAGTAACTCATTTCTCTAAATTGTCCCTGTTATCCCCCACTTTTAGGGATAACTAGGAGATCATGTCTTGAGGCCCACAGGTCCTAGACATGGAGTACCGAGAGTAGGATTGACTTTAGCATGGCCCTAGGGGGGCCACCTTTTCTTTGTTCCAACATCTTTATCTTGTCAGCCACAACAACATCCATCACCATCGGCTTGGTCCTGTGTCAGACAAGGTTCTTGCTCCATGAGGTAATTAGTCCAGGTATCATGGTATGTGTCACTTTGATCATCAAAACCATGGAATGTATGCATCTGATTCCTTTTATTTCTAACAACTTCTTGGATTTTACACTTGCCCACTTGACCTTGTTTGGGGCGATTGATAGGATTCCCTAGTAAGCCTGTGTCTGTAGGTTTTGGTTTCCCACTGGGGGGATTTCTAAAAATCCATCATCCGCTCCAATCATAGCACTACTATTTCATCTTGTTTCCCACTCACTTATCCCATTCCCCTTGTTCGGGCATGGGGTTGACCTATTTTCAGGATTGCACCTTATCTCATGGGAAGAAGGGGCTAAAGGCCTAGAAGGTAAAAGCAAGCTGGTAAAAGATAAAAGCCTTTAGATGCTTCACCCAAGGATCCCCAAGAAAGAAATAAAAGGATTCTCAGCAAGAAATAAGAGGGACCTGAAAAAAAGTAATAAAACAAGACCTAACCAGAGGATAGGGGGTCTCATCATGAGCCAACCTATTAGGTCCATGGGTACCTAGCAGTATGAAATTTCCACCAACTGGTTACCACGTCAAGGCAGTGACTCTTGGTTGCATGGCCAAGGGAAAGGGGGTCTAATCATGAGCCAACCTTCTCATTTCTGTGAAAGTACTTGTGGGTAATGTTGCCACCACTGGTCACCACGCCAGGGCAGTGTCCCTTGATTAGCTCTTGAACAAAAAAGGAAATAAAGAGTAAAATAATAAAAAGAATAAAAGGCAAGAATGGGCTTGGAAAACATGCATCTAGGACAGGTACAACTTGCCTTCTACAAAGGCACCCACACGTAACATTTTTGCATCCATGGCCCTCACTGCATCCACATGCTTGGACATCCCCTGACCACATCACACACTTACATGGCTTGGATGAAGTCTCTTACGGGAACTTTCCTTTTCCAGTGAACACTATCCCAATAGGACGCTTTGTCCTTTTCTTCAGACTTGTATTGCAGGTTTGTGTAACGTCTTTGACCATTTGACTAATGCATTAGGTATTTTATGCACATGTTTAATAATATTGATGATGAAATGTGATTGATATTTCTATGATCCCTATGACTGATGAGCCCATGGAGTGCATAGCTTTAGATGTGCAGGACCATGCCAGATGGACAGGTACCATTTAGACTGGTACACATGGGGAGATGATCAGTTCGAACTTCCATGGGTCTAAAGATCCCATTAGATGGATGCTGAGACCCCATTAGGTGGCAGTGACAGGAAAAACATGGATCAAGGGCTTTTCACCAAAGAAGAAGAGGGAATTCTACCAGAGGCACCTCGCCATATCTTGACCTAGGGGGATTGGCCCTCTTTCAGTGGAATGTTGGCCTTGGAAGGCCTAGGATGTCACCCATCACAACCATGATGTCAACAACATATTGGACATCTTGCAAGGCAGACTCGAAAATATTGGCACATGTGGCAGGTTGGATAAGCCCAAGGAGGGCTAATGGTTTGCTCCAGGATGCCCCATTTTCCCTAAAAGGGGATAACGTCTCCCTTGGAGGGGATTTTATTCTCTTTTCAGCTTGATTAGGGTTTTAATTTGAAAATTTAATGTAAAACAATATGATTTGGTATTTTGGCCTTGTCAACCTTTTTCATGATCTAAAATGTAAAATCAGGTCATGGTATTGTATAAATGAAGGATTTTTACCTTCATTTTTTGATAACAACTCACTCACTCATTAGTGAGGTATGAAATTTGCGTCCTCTCTTGGGTTATTGGCTGATTTAGTGATGCGCACTTGTTGAAGGAGGATTATTTTGGCATGTTTTGGCATTTCTCTTGAAGGAAGGTGTTGCAACTAGGGTTTGCATTGATATTTCTTGGTGAATTATAAGTATTTTTCTGCAAAACTTCTTGAATGAATGGTTGTAGTTTAATTTCTTGCATATGTTTATGATTTTTGTTGAACAAAACCCTTAATGAAGATTTTAATGAAGATTTTAAAAATAAAGTTTATCAATATTTGAAATGATGAAGATGCAATGGTAAGGGAAAAAGGCATCACTCTAAATTCATAATAGCTTTTATGGTTCTTAAGGCTGTTTTCTATCAATGGGCCACAATAAACCTCACTTCCCTTGTAAAGTTAGCTCAATGAACCCAATTTGCCTCCATCACCCCACAAATTTGTCCCAACTTTCCCAATTAGACCATTTTTTCAATTGTTCCATTTAGCAACTTCTCAAGTAACTCATTGCTCTAAATTGCCCCTGTTATCCCCCACTTTTAAGGATAATTAGGAGATCATATCTCGAGGCCCACATGTCCTAGACATGGAGTACTAAGAGCAGGATTGACTTTAGCATGGCCCTGGGGGGGGCCACCTTTTCTTTCTTCCAGCATCTTTATCTTGTCAGCAACAACAACATTCATCACCATTGGCTTGGTCCTGTGTCAGAGAAGGTTCTTGCTCCATGAGGTAATTAGTCCAGGTATCATGGTATGCGTCACTTTGATCATCAAAACCATGGAATGTATGCATCTAATTCCTTTTATTTCTAACAATTGCTTGGATTTTACACTTGCCCACTTGACCTTGTTTGGGGGGATTGACATGATGCCCTAGTAAGCCTGTGTCTGTAGGTTTTGGTTTCCCACTGGGGGGATTTCTGAAAATCCATCGTTCGCTCCCATCATAGCACCACTATTTCATCTTGTTTCTCGCTCACTTATCCCATTCCTCTTGTCTGGGCATGGGGTTGACCTATTTTCAAGATTTCACCTTATCTCGTGCGAAGAAGGGGCTAAAGGCCCAGAAGGTAAAAACAAGCTGGTAAAAGATAAAATCCTAAGAATAAAACCTCGAGATGCTTCGTCTAGGGATCCCCAAGAAAGCAATAAAAGGCTTCTCAGCAACCCAAAAAAAAAATTTGGTTGGGATCCCTTAACAAGAAATAAGACGGATCCCAAGAAAGCAATAAAAGACTTTTCAACAAGAAATAAGAGAAACCCTCTCAAACATGAAAATGCTAACGAAAGAAAATAGATCATATAACTAATCATTTCACTTTGGATGGTCATTTGTATCTGAATTTACAAAATCTTATTTAACACAACAATCATAATAAAAAGAAGAATTCTTAAAATTTAAAGCGCCTAAATTTTCTCCTATATATTTATATTCTTTATAAATATATAAATTTTAAGCGCCTAAATATTCTTTATAAATTTTAAGGGCCTAAATCACAACAAGCTCTCTTCAACAACCTCACGGACCCTCCTTTTATAATCTTTGAGATCCTGGCAGTACAACTGAGCAGCCACTGAATTAGCAGGAGAACCTGGATTTGGGTCACACAGTAATGACTGCACCAACAAAATACCATATATATTGATCAGCAAGAATATTGCAGCTAAAAGCTTTTGTAACTTCCATCTCCCTCCTTTCAAAATATCACATTAATGAAGATCACCTCACAACCAAAAAGTCCAGTACCTGAATTGAAGTGAGAACTGCAACTACATCATAGGCTGGGCTCCACTTGTTTTGTAAAATGTCCAAGCAAATACCACCATCCTTATAAACTGCACACGACAAACCATAGATAAAACAATGAAATCTGCCAGGCGTATCAGATCCTAGGTTTAAATATGTCTTTCCTAATACGCCAGGCGTATTAGGAAAGACATATTTAAACCTAGGATCTATACGAAACATGGATATCGATTTCAATTTACTAAGATATTCACGAAGGTTACCGAAATTTGAGGTTACATATACCGAAATTTGAGGTTACATAGACAGCACTTACCATTTGGGTGAAACATGTTCGATACAAACTTCACCTTTGGAGGGGTGTTAGGGTAATCCTGTCCGAACTCGAGCGTTAGCTTGAATATGCCTACAAAATTGCGATACAACAGTGGTCATGTTCAGTCCATCAAAACCCCCGAAAAATACTGAAAATCTTAATTTGAGAAAATACTGACCRCCATCCCATAGAGTATCTGGAGGCCTGCAAACAAATATGGGCACAGGTCACTCACTCACTTGGATCAAATGTCAACAAACGGGCGTATTCAGATCAATCCGATTTTTGGAAGCAGAAAAATGATAATTTAATGAAAAATATAGTAGATAAAATGCGAGAAGCCCTAATATATATACCCGAAAATAATAGCATCCCAGATCATAATATTGCCGTCATGCGGAGCTCCGCTAACACCTGCAGGGGTGTCGTCTGTCAGCCTCTTTAGATCAGTCGTTAATCTGATCGCGCAAGCAGACGACATCCTGCCTCCGTCCCTCAATACCACAATTACCACGTTGTTAGCGAAGGAAAGTTCAAGAAGATGGAAAGAACTGGAACGACTCTTGGTGATTATAATTATGGCGAATACCCAGGTCCTTTTTTCTTTACTTATAGAATTTTTTACTTTTGGTATTATCTGAATTAAAAAAAATATTTTTGCTTATTGTGCTGGTTAGGTTGCGGATTTGTATTCAAGACATTAATGTCACATCACTTTGTAATCATTAATGGAAGCCACGGTTGATAGTGAATGAGGCACAATCATCATTAAACCAATTATTTACTACTATCATTCTCCAACCATTTCTCAATGTTTATAGATGTTCACCCAAAGTACAACATATTTACATTAGGTAAACCTAGGGACCAAGTTGACAAATTGGGATCACCCGTATGCATTCTCTCCATTGTCTCACATCAACATATTAGCATTGAAGGGATGCTTGAGCCTAGAAGGGTGAGTGTAGAAAGGAAGAGAAAACTCAAGAATGCATATGGCATAGTGGCTAGAATCATGAGGGTGTGTCAAAAAGAACAATGAGCTTAATTCTTTACTGAAGTAGATCTGTGGAATAGAGAAAAAGATTCACCACTGAAGAATGAACACAAGAGCACCAGAAGGGAATACGCTTAAAATACAAAGGCATGGATTGAAGTGAATACCAAAATGTATACTATAGTCCTAACTATGATACCAGAGGAGCATGATGACACCATGCAAGAAGGATACTTGCATATTTTTGGAGCTTCCTCAAGAATTTTCAATGCACATTGTATATAATGTATTAAGGAGAGTGCATAAATAAAGGGGAGGAGAATGCAATACCCCCAGTTTGAACCCCATATTGTAAATGTACATATTTTTTGTATAGGCTAGTGAGCCAAAATATTTGGGCCAAAGTGCCTGTGTGATTTAGGCCAAGAAGCATATGTGTTGAAAAGGCTAGCCAACCTATCATTGTAATTTGTAATCACTCTTATTATTAATAAAATACATCAAATCTATATACTAAGTCAGATGAAAGAGTATGGGGGGCTAGGACTCCACTAGAGGAAAAGGGGCCTAGGGCTTAAGAAAAAGGGCTAAGTCAAAGGTCTTGATCCAAGGGAATATTATCATATTATTACTAAAGTCAAAAGTCTTATGATTTAATGTTATCCTAAGTGAAGGGAATGAATAACAAGTGGGGGAAAAGGTAGTTCCTTGAGTTCCAACTTTCAAAAAGGACACATGCATATATAATGTTGGGATTTAGTGTAATTCTATCATTCATTCATTCATTCATGCATATTTTTTCCTGTATAGTGATGGATGTAAATGTGGATGAACCTACACAAATAAGATCTAGCTAGAAAAGGACATACACAGTTTTCAAAAGAAATGAGAAAATATGGAAACGAGAGAGAGAGAATCAATAATTGTACTAACTGAATGAATGCATGATAATTTACACATGATATGCTCAACCAATGCACCAAAGTCGTGGTCTAGAGTGATCTAGACAGACACCGGTAGTTACGGGAGTTAACTTCCACCTAGTCTAAGTCAACTAGCCTCTCAGTCCTCATTTAATTGACTGAAAGCATGAGTAATGCACCACTCTCGTGATAATCCCAAGGACAATGCGCATTAGTAGTGATGATCCCAATGTTGCATGGTGATGGAACTAATGTGGCATCAAGACTCCACTCAATCGATCCAACTGTAGTGTGAACTAAAGAGAATATTCCCCTAGAATGTAGGAAAATAAATATTCTCCCTAAAATGAATGAGACTGGATAATGACTAATAAACATAGGGGAAAATTTAGGAAAAATAAATCATAGGTGTGTGTGAAGTATTTCCAGCACCCCCCCCCCGAACATCACTATGGTGAAAACAAAAGAATGGGTCACGAGAACGAGGCCATGTTAAGTACCCAAATACAAAAGACACATTGAAATAAACGAGGAAAGAGGGAAAACCTCATGGGAAAAAATCCTCTCAAGGTACAATGTATCAAAAAATAAATGAAAGTTGTTAGGAAACTGTGTCTATCACTCCAAGACGATTGTGTAGAGAATGAAACTTCTACTCATTGAAGGTCTTGGTGAAAACGTCTGCAGGCTATTTTGTTTAAGGACAAAACTATAGGTCGATGATCCCCTCATGTACTAAATCATAGATGTAGTGCATGTGGATATCGATGTGCTTCATATGTTTCCTTTGAATTGGATCTCTGCAAAACTTTAGAGTGCTCTAGTTGTCACACCAGATGACGATCGGCCGATGAAACTAAATGGCCAACTCAGTGAGAAAATGTTGTAGCCACATAGCCTAAATGGTTATGTTAAGTATCCCTTTGTACTCTTCCTCGTCTCAATATAGAGGAATAATAGCCTAATTCTTGTTCGAGCAACAGATGGGCCCAGAACCTAGACTTAGTGAGTAACCAGATGTGGGCTTGCGATCAATGTTGTCGCTAGCCCAGTCAGAATTAGTGAACCCGATGATGTCTAATGCATAGTCTGTTGCATAATGAATCCCAAAGGTGATGGTGTCTTTTATGTATCGAAGGATATGTTTTTCAACCTTCCAATGTAGCTCATGTGGCTCTTGCATGAATCAGGAGACTGCTTTGACTGCATATGATAGGTATGGCCTAGAATGTCTGAGATACAACAAGCTCCACACTAGATGTTTGTACAGTGTGTTTTCCATCACTGGACTATCCCCTCCATCCTCAGGTATGACTCTTTATAAGAAAGGATCTGGGGCAGACTTGCAGTCTATCATGTGGAGTCTCTTGAGGATATCTCATGCATACTTAGCATGGGACAGTTTGATGCATGATGCATCCTGACTGATATCGAGACCAAGGAAGAAATGTAGCTAACCCATGTCCATCATAAAGAACCTGACATGTAGAATCCTCATCATTGGATCAATTGCTTAAGTTGAGTAACCGGTGATCAACAAATCATCAACATACAGAACTAGGAGTAGAAGTAAATCAATCATCCAGAGCATGTAAACGTTCGGGTCTGACTTACAATGTAAAAAGTTATGTGATAGAAGCTAGGAGTCCATATTCACACACCATGCCCTCAGGGCCTGCTTGAGTCCATAAAGTGACTTATTCAGTTAACAGACAAATATGAATCCGGCATGAAGCCTTGGGGTTTCTCCATATGGATATCCTCATAGAGATCTCAATGAAGAAATGCATTCTTCACATCCATATGATGGACTTTCCATCCCTTGGTTTCCACAATGGAAAGTGTCAAATTATGAAAACCCCTTATGGTCCTACGTGACATCCCGGTTTAGGATCCAACTACATAAGAACCGAATTAGCTCTTGGGATCCCACTGATCCCTAGTCTTACCTTACCCACAGGATTTTTTTGGGACAGGCACAAAATTCAAATCCACAAAGGTCCCTTTTGTCCTGGAGACTCGTGCATGTGACCACAAACTAGGATCCCCGGTCCAAACTTAAGCAATGCTTTTCCCTTGAATAGTTGAATCGTCGAACTCTCAAAGAGTCCAGGGATCAATGGTCCATGTTCCTTTGCTAGATCAATGACCTAGATTTACTTCGAGCTCCGAGACTTCAGGGGATTCTCCACCCCATGCAACAATGAACAAATTTCCCTAGAGTGTCGAACCACTTGGGGATCCAACGACTCACACTCACCCACAAATCTATGGTAGAGATTCACTCTGGGAATTTGGAGCTTCGGGGCTCTGGGCCACACTCGCGACAACCAACTTAAAATTTTCAGAGTTGTTAGAGAAGTTTATTTCATAGTATCAAATGGTGATTTAATATTTCTTTTTCAGTGATTTTATATTGTAAATAATATTATGTTATGCAAATGATTTCCAAAAGAAAGAAAAAAAAGAAAAAAAAATACTGAAAATGAAAAGAGGGTAGAAAAGAAAAGAAAAAGAAAAGAAAAAATGAGAAAATAAAATAAAAATAGAATAAAGAGAAAAAAAGAAAACTTCATGGAAAGAAAAATAAGTTTGAATCACAAAGTCTAGTAATGATCAACCTTTTGTAAAATTTATATTGTTAGGTTAGAGAATAATTTTAGCCAAATTGTTTAATCTTGGCTAAAATAGTTAGGTAGGGGAACAAATTAATCCAATTGTTTAAGCTGGATTAATGAGTTAGATGAATAGGATATAATACATGTTAGATGATTTTTCCCTTTACATAAAATTGAATAGGGTCTACACATTAAAATGCACCCTAAGTTGATGAAAATAAATCAGTTTAGCATAGGAAAAATAAAAAAAAAATGCAAAGATTTAAAAAAAACAAATATTTTACTTTATGGCACACATTTTTATTCGAAGTTCCAAAGTGACAAGACATTTTGTCTTGTAGTGCATCATCTTGGTGCAGATCTCCTCCGGCGACATCATTCTTTTCTCGATTGACGACCCCCACTTGCTTTCTCCCCCCCCCGCCCACCTGTATCGACGGAGGGGGTGTCTGAAAAGTGGATTTTTTCGCCCTGGTTCGACCTAACATGGAACCTCTTCATCATTTCACACCACCCTCTCCTATTACCACATACCACCGACCCCCACCTTCAAAATCCTCCTAACAAAATCTCGATACCGCTCACTTCTCCCTACACGAAACCTGTCCCACCTCCTATATGTTAACCAATTAATTCTTTCCCCGTGACCATTAGCTATCTCGTAACGTTCTCAAGTCTTAATGAATATCCCTGTGCATATAAAAACCCTCGTTTTCACCCCCGTTACATTGTTTGTTGACTAAGAACCTTTGAAGACCACGTTGAGCTGCCTATCAGACTACCACCACCATCTCTTACTTTCAACATACGAGCTATTTTCCTAGTAATTTCAGTGTTTCCAACCCATTACACTGTTAATTTGTCAATTATGGCTCCCAAAGGAAATTTTGTCGGCACCTCTGAAAATCCAATGGTCCCCCCTCCAATTGACCTGGACCACATTCCTCTGGCGGACAGAGACTATAAAGTTTCAGAGTCAAAGTGCAATTTCGATTTATTCTAATTACACTGCTGGGCGAAGGATATTTCCTTGACCAGAGTGACGAAATTGGAATCTGAGAATCCAATTTACCCCTTTACATTTTTCCCCATACCTACCCTTTCCCTGAGTTTTACCTTAAATGCCAAGGAAGTTATCTACCAAACCAAAGAGCCATTTCCTCTCCCACTGGTGAAATTTTGTTCACAATTACTCCCGAGACCATTGACCAAATGCTACAAATCCCTCAAAATCACTCCACCACCCCTTTCTTTGTCGAAGCCCTAAATGAATTATATCATAAATTGACCTTTCCCTAAAGAGCCCAAATTTTTGAAAATTTTCTCCGTGAAGATGCCCAACTTCTTAAGAAAAATCCATCATACCCCTCTTTTATTTTCTTAGAGAAAGATAATAAGATTATCTGCATGCTCTCATGTCTTTTAGTTTATTATTCTGATGAATGGGTAGATGAATCTATTTTAGGTTTTTTGTCCATTTTCTCTAGAAAATAAAAGGTTTCTGTGAAGTTTAATTTTAGTCAATTCTTTGCTGACAACATTCATGAACAATTTGTTAAGTTTCCAACTAAAGGTATGTTCAAATATTCTTCAATTCTGGTTTATATGTTTGTATTCTATCAAGCAGACAAGTTTCCTTTCTCACTCTAGAAGCTAAATGAACAATGAAGCCCAGAATCAGTCATATTTTGGACTTCATTGGTGACAGCAGAGTATAGTTTCAAAGATTTCATTGATCAATTCATCTATCCAGCTACTTTTTTTTTGAGCAATAGTACAAAACCTAGGGTTAGTGAAGACATTCAGAAGGTTTTACATCCAACTGATCAAGCCAAGATAGGTGACTGGTATTTATACCATAATTATACAAAAATAAGGGTGTATGGATGTGAGTTGCCACCATGCAGGTTTCCTAAATACCTCCCAATGATTATTTTTTCATTGTAGTACATAAAATAGATGATAAATTCAGATGAAATTCATTTTGTAGCAGCCCAGAAGAAATCTCAATTCAGAATCAAAACCCAGGTTGGACAATTTATTTGCAACAACAGAGCAGTAGATGAAGAAGCAGACATCGTCTTGTAACAGATGAATTTTCCTCTAATATTCTCTTGGTTATATGACCCATTTTGCATCATTTATGAGCTAAGGACCAAACATAAGACCACTCCCTATGTGCCCACACAAAGGCTAGAGATTGAAAAATACATGAACCAGGATGAGTGGGTAGAAAACACCTTGCAAGAAGAAGAAGAACAACATGTGTCTATGACCACTTCATAGACCATCACACCTTAGAAACAAGAAGAGAAAATACCAAGTAATCAAGACTCTCCTTCATTCATAGAGGTCTCAACAGATGATTTTCAAGTATGTAGGAAGAAGACTAAAACCATTCCTACAACAGGTTTTCTAAAAGAAGGAGAAATTCAATCTATAGTAATCTTGGAAGGACCACACTCTTTAGCACAATCATCCAGTTTGTTTATAGGATCTCCATCATCATCAGCTTCATAAAGGAATCCAGACAAAACTCTAACAGATGAATTAATTCATGGAGAAAATGAGTCAAATATTTTTGACAAGTATAAGGAAATTAAGCAAAGGAATGAACTTCTCAAAAGCAATACTTATACTCAATTTTGGAAAAATACTTCTACTTCTCAAGACAGACTTTTGTCATCCTTTGACAAAGAGAAGGGAAGAATGCAAATGGAATTCTTACAGGAACAAGTCCCCTATCCAAACACAACAACCGATTACAATAATACTTCATTTGAATTTGATACAAAGGATGTCCATCCTATTGATCAGATGGATATGCACAGACACACAGGGGAGATGATTTTTTCAACCCTGACAAACACCTCAATGAAAACTTCCAAATTATATTTATGATTGACTAATATCTAGTCTCAGTTAAAGATTGAAGAGATCTCTTCTTTGGCCAAGGATAATAAGATACAATCATTAGAAGAATTAGTTCTCAAGATTGGATATGACCCAACTAATGTCAAAGTAGTAGAAGAGTTGATAAAGAAGAAGAATGTTGATATAGAATCACTCAGGAAATAGATGAAACTTCTAGCAATAGAGGATTCACAGACTAAATAAGTGGCTGAGATAAAGAGCTAAAAAAAACATTTGCTCAAATTGATTATGAAGCAAAATGCATAGATTAGGGACATGGAAGCAGAGATGGACAAGATGATCAATGAAAAAGATAATAATGCACAGTTGGCCATAATTACACTAGATGCAGTGCCCCTGACAGGGATAAGAATTGTAGAAGTTTCTAGATCAACATCAACCCCAACACAAACTTCAGATGCCTCTGATAAATTGGTGAAATATATGGAGGACATGTCCATACAAGGAGCAGAAATAAAAAAGTTACAAGAAGAGGTAAAGTCATTATAGGAACAAAAATAAAGGGTAGAGACCTGTCATCATGTAGAGATACATAAATCTCAGAGGCTCAACCAATGAATACAATAGTTAGGAAAATAAACAACCATGGAAAATACCTTATCCCAAGCTAAGGAAAATATATGACTAAACATCAATCAATCCATGAAAGAGATTTGGCCTCCTATGCAAATAATCTTTGAGCAGCATGAGTTAATTCAGAAAGCTAAACGAGCCATTGAAATCATTAAGGAATAATTGGGAGAAAAACCAACAGAAGCCATAGATCTCATTAGGTTTCTAAATTATAAAAATAAACAGGAGTTAGAAGAGCTAGAGATAGAAGGCATAACTAAAAATATCTTGGAAATAAAAAAGGTTCTAACTAAGAAAGGCCTCATGTTGCAATTGGAAGAAAAATCTCAGGTTATGGACATAGGTGTGCAAAGGTTCTTCAACAAGTTTGAGGTGCTAAACAAGAAAGGACTACCTAGTTTGTTAGTATTAAATGACAAGTTAATCACATTGCCTGATTATAACCATAAATTACGGACAATGGCAAAAGACAATTCAAAATTTGTAGGAATACAAGGAAGCATCACTAGGAAAGCATTCCTGGAAACATTGCAGTTTGATTTGAACATTCAGCACAAAATCAAACATATTTTCATCACCAAACCCACTTTTTCTAAATACACAGAGATGGATCAAATTTACAAAAAATTACTCAAAATATCAATCCTAGGTAAAAAGAGGTGGGACAAACTGTGTGAATTACTTTATTAAAGTGTATTTCTATTTTTCAGCAGCAAGGACCAACAACCAAGTAGAAGTCAAAGGGAGAGATCAACAACAACTTCCATCAAATTAGCACCAGAAATTCATGCAGATCTAAAGACTCCTACATTTTTGTAATTAGAGATACAATTAGTTTAGATATCCCTAAAATATATCATGATCCTTTATGACATGATCTTTTGTAAATAAATGTATAACTACTACTTATTTCAAAGTATTGAGGGTTGATTTTTGCATCTAAGAAAGCTACTTTGTATCATTCAAGAGAATCGGCCAGTAATAAAAAAAGGTTCTTTCACAGGATTCTCGTGTCGGACTATTGGTGAAGTGCATCTTTCTAATTTCATGTTTTCTTTCTTTGTTTTCATTCTTATGTGTTTCTAATTCTAATTACTCAAAAGAATGATAATGAACAAAATTTATTTTAATATACTTTGTTTCTAGATTTGAATAATTTCTATGTTTTCAACTGAAATTAAGTAAAACTGATTCTTAATTGCTCTATTTGCTTGATGGAATTCATCTCACTTCTTCCTATTCATTTCATGCAAATTTACCAGATCCAAATAGTTTAATTACCTTTCCCTGTGAAGAAACTTTATAAAATGTTGAAACAGATCCATTTTTTAAGATACAAACCTCATAGCCCAATGGTAATCTAATCATTCAATCAACCAAATATTTCAAACAAACAAACAAATACTGAGCTATCATAACTAGCCTAATATTTTAATCTAAACAAATCTAAATCTTATAGAGAGATCCCTCTCTAAGACTGGTAGGGCTAGATCCCAGTTTCCAAAGTGGTTTTGTGGTTACCTTTGTTATTTATTTTACAACCTATAGAAATTACAAAGTGATAACATAGTGGTGACCATACTCGGGAATGAATAAATTTTCAACTTCTACAGATTATTTTCCCTAGTAAGAAAACTTTTTCTCTGGACAATCAAGGATTCAAATATTTAGAAATAAATGTTCAAAGGTTGTAAACTTTATAAATAATTAAGTATTGTTTTTAAAGTTTTATTTGTGGCTCCAAAAATAATTCACACTAGATCTCATCTCGATCCAGAACCTGTAAAAGTTGTAGATGATCATGAAAAATTGATTAGGAAAAAAAGTTTAGCATAGAGTCAAGGGAGAAGTATTCCCCCTCCTAGGGAAACCTCTCTCCCAGAGAAATTTGTCACAATCTAGGATAGTCAGTTCGATCTACCATTTGAGCATAGTCTATGCAGAACCAAATATCAAAGTTTCGTGGATGAAAAAGTATTATATCAAGATATTCTCTAACCCAATACACTTAAAAGACAATCTTTTGAATCATATGTTGATCAACAAATCCTTCAAAATTTTGAGAAGTTACAAGATCTAGCATCAGATTTAGATCAAGATTTACTTGAAGCCTATATTCAACAATTCGTTGAACATTCTTCCTTGACCATTTCTTCTTCATCTATTAATTCTCAATTGATTCATCCTATATCTATGAGTCCTCGTTCTTCTATATTTCCCACTACGTCTCCAATAACTTCACAAGAAGTGATCGAGTCTATTTTAGGATTTCTTGCATCTACACCTTCCACAAGTTCATCTGCTATCCATCGTCATATACCAATCATGGAAGCAAGATATGCTCCCCTTGTTTTGGATTCTCCTTTACATGATATGCCCCAAGACTATCAAACTAGGATTCCTCAGTTTGATAGCACTAGAACTTTGACTGCACAACAACATGTTGATAAGATGGATGACTTTTTTGATCTGCAAGAAGTAGATGAGGAATATGTCCAAATGAAAAAAAATTCCCGAAGATTAAATGGACACGTCATGAAATGGTTCAAATCCTTACTAGCTACTAGTCTAAATGACATGATTTCTTTTCACCAATCATTCCTCAATAGATTGGAAGTTACAAAAAATCCACTTCATATTTTATCTGAATATGAAAGTATTAAAATATCCCCTGGGGAAAGTATGCAGGATTATTGCACTATATTTAACAATATTTATAATGCAATTCCAACAAACATTAAACCCGCTCAAGGTTTAGCTTTGATTAAATTCTGGTTCTAATGATGACATGTCTTATCAATTGAGAGAAAGAAACCCTGCAACCTTGGAAGAGATGCCAAGAGATGTTGTGAGTGTAGACGTCAACCTATTGGATAAGAGGTCTAGATAGAGAACAGAGAAGAGAGTGACTATAAAAGAATAACCATCTACCTCTTCTGCTGATGAAAAAATAAACTCTTTAGTTAGAACCATGGAAATTATGATGGAAAATTTAGACATTTCTGATAGAAATCCTCCTAGAGAAAAAAAACCTGGTCCCCAAATCAAAAATCCTAATTTTAGGAGAAACCAAACCCAAATCAGATGAAGAGAACAAAGAGAACAAAGAGGTCCAGATCAACAGATCAAGCTTCCTTTTCAAGAAAATTATGCTGATGAAGGGGAAGAAATAGTTGAAGACATTGATTATGTTGACATCAACTTGATGGGAATAAATGATAATGATTATGTATTTCTCATTCAAGAATAAAATTATGATTTTCTTCTTTCACAAAATGAAATTGATCATGAGGAGTCAAAATATTATACACAAGGTTTTGAAAATGCAATTATGGAGGTCCATAGAAAGTATAATCTAAGGAGTAAGAAATCAACTGACATATCTGCCAAGAAAACTCCTGATAATTCCACTAAAAACAAAGTTGACACAGCTGCCAAGAAAATTCTTGATATTCCTCCTAAAAACAACACAAAAGTTCCAACCAAAAGAACATCTGATATTTTCTAAAAAACTGCTCAAACTGATATTCCCTCTACCAACCAGCCAAAAGAGACTTCACAAAAAGAAATTGGTGAAAAACAAGTTGTTCCTAACCAAAATAAAACTCAAACATCATTCAAATTTGAAAATTAATTAGCAAAACTCAAGATACCCATTCGTATGTCTAACAAAGATCATGAATAAGAATGCATATATATCACAACTGATAAAATCTTTGAACATAGAGGAAGGTAAACACACAGTGAATGTTGTTGATGATCAACCAAAACTATTATTTCGGCCTGAAGTCGATGGAAAACCTAAAAATGGAATTGTACCCCCATTCTACATCAGTTTAAACATTCATGACAAAACACTATACAATGAAATGCTTGACTCTAGTGCTTCTCACAACCTTATTCCTAAGGATGTTATGAAAAAATTAGGACTTGATATCACTAGACCATACAAATATTTGTATTCTTTTGATTCAAGTAAAGTAAAATGCATAGGTCTCATTAAAGATTTGTGTGTTAATTTAGCACAAATACCATCCAACATTTTGGTAATGGACATACTTGTTGTTGATATACCTCCTAAATATGGCATGTTACTGGCTCGCTCATGGGGAGCTAAGTTACAAGGAACCCTTCAACTAGACATGTTTTATGCTACCATTCCATTGTTTGGTAAATAGAGGAGATTATATAGGGAACTAATGATGAAATACATGGTCAGTAGTTAGGATAAAACACACAATTATCCCATATATTCTGTTCATTCACACATTGATTCTTTCATTTTGTACAACGATGGAGACATAGGAAAACAAATTGCCAATTTAGAAAATGATGTTTATAACGTTGAAGAACACAAAATAGTTATTGAAGAAGAAAAAATAGTTATGGTGGAACCTGATAAACAAAATGACCCTCTATGGAGCTTAGATTTTGATGGGGATGTTAGTAAAGAAGGGTCAAGAGCAAGTGTATGGGTCTCAAATTCAAAAACAAATCACTCAGAAATAAATTCCTATAAGATAAACTTCAAGTGCACCAACAATATAGTTGAATATGAAGACTTAATGTTAGGGTTACAACTTTTAAAGAATCTTGCTGCCAAGAGAATTTCAATTCATGGTGACTTTGAACTGATAATAAAGAAGATCAAAGGTGAATATTCTGCTAAACACCCAAGATTGAGAGCTTACATGAATGCTATCCCGGATTTTCTAGAATGCTTTATTGAGTATGATTTATCAACATTCCTAGAGACCAAAACATTCTAGCTGATGGTTTGGCTACCTCAACAAGTACCTACAAAATACCTTTTCATCCTAGTTGCCAATACATAGTTAAAGTAAAGAACAAACCAACTATCCAAAATAACATCAGATATTGGCAATTCTTTGGAAATGATGAACAAATTGATTTTTTTTTTAAATCAAAGAATGAATTTGAATGTGCCAATATAGATGCATATTTTGATGATGGAGGAGAAAGTGTGGATGAGATAGATTCAAAAGAAATAGATAAAAAACAAGAATATTTGGAAATATTGCATTTGAAAGATAATTTTTTCCTAGAGGGTTATTCCCCTTAGAGGAGTTCTTTGATTTTAATGATGCAGGCAAAAATACTCAAATTGAACCTACTGGAGATGATGTTGAATATTACAACATAGGAACTAAGAAACAAAAAATGATTAAACTATCTAAATCTTTATCCCCTGCTCAAAAGAAGAAATACATAAACTTGTTCAAAGAATTCATAGATGTATTTGCATGGAGTTATGAAGATTTGAAATCTTATGACACCAACATTATACAACATAAAATTCCTATAAAAGAAGGCCAAAACCCTTTTAAACAAAATCTTAGGAGGATTAACCGAAGGTTGATACCTCTGATTGAAAAAGAGATAAAAAAGATGTATGATGCTAAGATAATTGTCCCTTTAAGATTCTCTAACTGGGTATTAAATTTAGTTCCAACTAGGAAAAAGAGTGGAGAAATTAGTCTTTGCATTGATTTCAGAAATCTTAATAAATACTCCCTCAAAGATAACTATCCTTTGCCTAAAATGGATCACATTTTGCAGAAGGTGGTTGGGTCCAGTAGAATTTCTCTGTTAGATGGTTTTTTTGGTTACAATCAAGTTTTAGTCCATCTTGAAGGCAAAAAAAAAACAACATTTACTACACCTTGGGGTACTTTCATGTATGTGAAAATGCCTTTTGGCTTAATGAATGTTGGAGCTACATTTCAAAGAGTAATGGATATTTATTTTGTGGATGAACAATGCAGGTTCATAATTATATATATTGATGATATTATTGTTTTTTCAAAAACATGTGAAGAACATTTGCTCCATCTGAGAAGAGTCTTTTAAAAATGCAGGAAATTTGGAATCTAGCTCAACCCAAAGAAAAAATTATTTGGCTTAGAAGAAGGCAAACTATTAGTACATATCATCTAAAAGAATGGAATTAAAATTGATCCTAGAAGAATTGAAGTTATTCAAAAGATAGATCATCCTAGGAACATAAAATAACTCCAATCTTTCATTGGAAAAATAAAATTTCTCATGAGATTTATCCCTAATCTGGCAGAACTTCTATGAAATATAGCAATCATGTTGAATAAAGACACTAAAATAAACTGGACTATAGAAGAAAAGCATTCATTTGATCAAGTAAAATAATCCGTAACACAAGCCCATGTGTTGATCAACCTTGATTTCACAAAAGATTTCCTCATTTTCTCATTTTCCTCCGAACATACTATTGCAGCAGTACTCTTGTAGAAAAATAATGAAGGCCATGGGCTACCTATTGCTTTCTTTATTCAAGCCTTAAAAGATGCTTCACTGAAATATAATATCATGGAAAAGAAAGCTTTTTCTCTGGTAAAATAAATCAAATATTTTAGACTCTACATTCTTCATTCACATATAATTGCTTATGTCCCAAACTCTACGGTGAAAGACATTCTGACCCAAAATAGTCCTGATGAGAAAATAGGTAAATGGATTGTTGTTATCCTTGAATATGATATTTAATCAAACCTACCAAACTCATTAAAGGTCAAGTATTAGCTAAAATTAATGACTGAATCTATTTTTCATGCTTTGGATATAAATTTTCTAGTTGCACTCGATGAACAAGAAGAGCAGGTGACTCCACAAGTAATAGAGGCTTTTGCAACCTCTCCCTGGTATGTAGACCTGATTTTTGTCTTACATCATTTACAATATCCTCCTAGTTTGACCAAGACTAAAGCTATGTTTCTTAAAATCAAGGCTATGAAATATTGTATTTTAGATGACAATTTATATTGGAAGGATGTTGGAGGAATTTTACTAAACTGTTTACTGAAAGATGAGGCAGATAAAGTTATGTAGGAATTTCATGAAGGATACTGTGGTGGACACTTTAACTGGAATAATATTGCCAACAAAATCCTAAGAGATGGTTTTTACTCGCCAACCTTATTTGCAGATGTTCATAAGAAAGTCACCTCATGTCATAAATGTAAATTTTTTGAAAGAAAAAAGAAATTGTTTCCCTTACCCTTGAAATCGATATTAGTTGAAACTCCTTTTCAATAGTGGGGTTTTTATTTCATTGGATAAATTCATCCACCATCATCAGTCCAACACAAATGGATCCTTATAGCTACAAACTATTTTACTAAATGGATTGAATTTGTACCTACAAGGCAAGCTACTAATGAAGTGATTATTAAATTTTTGGAAACTGATATTCTTTCAAGATTTGGATATCCTAGGAAGATAATCACTAATAATGCAGAAGTATTAAAATCGATGAAGATGGTGGAGTTTGGCAGAAAATATCAAATTACTTTAGGACACTCTACTGCCTATTACCCTCAAGGGAATGGATTAGTAGAGTATTCCAACAAAAATCTGGTTAAAATCATCAAAACATTGTTGCAAGATAACAAGAAGTCATGGCACAACAAGTTGGTCAATGCATTATGGGCTGATAGACTTACTACTAAGAGATCAATTGTCATGTCCCCATACCGATTGGTTTATGGAATCAATTTTGTTTTTCCCACTTCTTTAGGTGCCCCTGTTATGAAAATAATGTAGGAAGTACAAGAAGAGCCTAATGACATCCAGAGGAGAATAAGTCAAACCATACAGTTGCAACAATCTAGAGAAGAAGTTTACAATAAAACTCAAGTGATCCAGGAGAACATTAAGAAGATCTATGATAAAAGAGCCAAGGATGATGATTTCCAGATAGGAGACAAGGTGTTGAAATGGGATTCAAGGAAATAAGAGAAAGGCAAGCATGGAAAATTTGAGAATTTATGGAAAGGTCCCTACATAATCCATGCTTACAGAGGAAATAATACATTCTTAATTAAGGATATGGATGGAGCATATCTATCAAGTGGACATGTCAATGGCATAATGCTCAAGCACTTATTTTCACTGGAATATAAGTTTTTTTCACTTAGGATCATTGTAAATACCATTTTTTTTTTACAGTCATGAGTGGGTGACTCATATAAGAAAGTTGAAGCCTAAAGAGAAGGCCCTAAGATCCTGATCAGTTGTCACCATCTTTACAACTACAATAAAACAAACCAGATGTAGAAAGTACTAGAGAAGATAATTCAAGACTATCGGTCAATGGTTCTTGGCACCTCACAGGGAGAGTACCATCCCCAATTGGAGCCATTGTTAGAGCCCTATATTTCATAGTATCAAATATAGGTCTCTATATTTCAATGATTTTATATTGTAAATAATATTCCATTCTACAAATGATTTCCAAAAGAAAAAAAAATTATGAAAATGAAAAGAGGGTAGAAAAGAAAAGAAAAAAAGAGAAAAGAAAATAAAAATAGAATAAAGAGAAAAACAAGAAAATCCCACGAAAATAAAAATAAGTTTGAATCATATAGTCTAATCATGATCAACCATATTTTAAATTTATGTTGTTAGGTTAGAGAATAAATTTATCCAAACTGTTTAATCTTGGCTAAAATAGTTAGGTAGAGGAATAAATTAATCCAATTGTTTAAGTTGGATTAATGAGTTAGATGCATAGGATAAAAGATAGGTTAGATTATTTTTCCCTTTAGATAAAACTGAATAGGGTCTGCACATTAAAATACACCCTAAGTTGATGAAAATAAGTCATTTTAGCATACGAAAAATATATAAGAATGAAAAGATTTCAAAAAACCAAATATTTTACTTTATGGTGCATATTTTTATTCAAAGTTTCAAAGTGACAAGACATTTTTTCTTGTAGCGCATAAGATTCATGTAGATATCCCCCGATGGCATCATTATTTTCCCAATCGATGGTCCCCACTTTCTTTCGCCCCCCCCAACCTACCTACCTTTATCGATGGAGGGGGGGGTCCGAAAAGTGTTTTTTTTCCTCCCTAGTCCCACTTAACATGACACCTCCTCATTGTTTCGCACCCCCCACTCCTATTACCACATACCACCGACCGCCCCCCTCTGGAATCGACCTAACCAAATCCTGATATCATTCACTTCTCCCTACATGACACTTGTCCCACCTCCTATCTGTTAGACAATTAATTCTTTCCCCGTGACCGTTAGTTGTCCCATAACGATCCCATGCCCTAATGGATATCCCTATGCATATAAAAACCCTCGTTACACTGTTTGTTGACAAAGAACCCATGAATACCACGTCGAGCTAGTTGTCAAACTACCACCGCCATCTCTTAATTTCAATAGACAAGCTATTTTCCCGGTAATTTCAGTGTTGCCAACCCATTCTACTGTTAATTTTTCAATTATGGTTCCCAAAGGAAAGTCTGTCGACACCAATCCAATGGTTCCCCCTCCAATCGACCTAGACCACATTCCTCTGGTGGAAAGAGACTATAAAGTTGCAGAGCCGAAGTGTGATTTCTATTTATTTAAATTACATTGCCGGCTAAAGGATATTTTCCTTGACTAGAGTGACAAAATTGGACTCTGGGAATCCAATTTACCCCTTTACATTTTTCCCCAAACCTTGCCTTTCCCTCAGGTTGTCCTTAAATGCTAAGCAAGTTATCTGCCAAACCAAAGATCCAATGCTTCTCCCAGTGGTAAAATTGTGTTCACAATTACTCCTGAGACCATTGAAAAAATGCTATAGATA
Organism: Picea mariana; assembly: GCA_032191745.1. Taxonomy (NCBI): domain Eukaryota; kingdom Viridiplantae; phylum Streptophyta; class Pinopsida; order Pinales; family Pinaceae; genus Picea; species Picea mariana. The sequence continues at coordinate 257,937 of JASDQU010736310.1, read as the reverse complement.
CCTCAAAATGACTCCACCACCCCTTTCTTTGTCGAAGCCCTAAATGAATTATATCAGAAATTGACCTTTCCCCAAAGAGCCCAAATTTTTGAAATTTTCTTTCTTGAAGATGCCCAACTTCCTAAGAAAAATCTACCATACCCCTCTTCTATTTTCCCAAAGAAAGAAAACCATATTATATCCATTCTCTCATGTCTATTATGTTATTATTATGATGAATGGGTATATGAACCTATTTTAGTTTTTCTGTCCATTTTCTCTATAGAAGAAAAGGTTTATGTGAAGTTCAATTTTAGTCAATTCTTGGCTGACAACATTCATGAACAATTTCTTAAGTTTCCAACTGAAGGGATGTTCAAATATTCTTCAATTCTTGTTTATATGTTTGATGGGTTTTCTATATGCACTAAATCCCTCAATTAAATTGTCAACGTGGGGTAAGTATCTTAGAGTTGTAGCACTATATGTGCTGAGGCTGCAAAGCTAGAGGGGGTATAGTCTAACTAAGGATATGGTCTATCTTAGGGATAATCTACTTAAGCAAAGACTATCAATGTGAAAACCCTATCAAGGAACTTAAACTATTTACCATAAGCAACTTTTAAACAATGGATCGATGGATTATTCCTAAAGACGCAAATAAAAACCCTACTTTGAACAAGTTAATTTAATCAATCTAATGAACAAAAGAAAGTCATCTATTTAAACTATTCAACATAATGAGAAATAACAACAACAAATTAATCTAATCAATCTATTCAAATGAATGAGTAGCAACAAGTAAACAAGTAAACAACTAACCTATTAAAACTTATTCAATAAGTAAACTAATCTAAACTACTCAGCAGGTGACTATCCGAAAATATTCAGCAAGTGAACTCTATTCTTAAGATAGAACTCATAATTACTTCTAATCTGAAAAGGGAAATCTTAACCTATTTAATTGAAAGGATCATGACAATATTCAAAGATTAATCAACAACTATTCTTGATCTACAATAACATGAAACTTCAAATATGATGATTATGTCGTCGGTGTCTTATGATATCACGATGGCATCTAACAATTAGTGATAGCTCAAGATGAATAATTTCAATATTGACTTCTATGGAGAAATGAAAGGTATGAATCGAGCAATCTAACGAGAGCTTAGCCATCATAGAAGAAATATCAACTATCCTGAAAAATCCATGTGATCTCTCAATTTATGCATTAATCATCAATAATAAGAAAACACTATTATATTTAATTCAAATGCACTTTTATGCTATTTAAGCAAATTCATATAATTAGAAACTCATAACTAAGAGCTTAACTCAAACTCAAACTTCTAACTAAAATTGCAATTCAAATCTAGAACAGAAATTTCATAAACTAAACTAAGCTAATCCTATTATTAAAAACTCAAATTCCAAATTGAAATGCTTACAAAAACATAATTCAAATTCTACTTCTACCTTAACATACTACAACAAAATTGATAAGAAAACTAGATTCAAGAGAGAATGACTAAACTGAGAATCAAATTAACAAAACTCACAACTACTAATCCATTGAAACTTTGCCAAAGAAACTCTGTACTCTGTGTTAGAGTAATACTTTGTTTTAGCTATTCTATTTCATCCTACATGAATTCAATTTAACATTTAACACATAACAAGGTTAGAAGCTTGCAAGCTATTCTATAACAATTACAAGACACAACATATTAACAACTATCTCAAGAAACCTATAAGAAGGAAATTTAAACCATTAATTGATGAACAACAAACACTCAACATGTAAAATGATAAAAACACATATAACAAAAAATGAAGGAAATGGCAATTGCACAACTGAAATATACAAGCTATCTATCTAAATATTCACCCAAACCACTGGTGGCCCCCCTTGCAGGTCGTGGCTACTCCTCAACAACAAATCGTGAGCTAAATCAACACGGTTCTTGTCATCAAATAAAAAACACAGTCTAGCACAAGTTTGTGGAAATGTCTGAGTTTACACAACAAAACAATTCTAACAATCCTTGACACTTTGTTTGACCACTACTGTGGTATTTATAATAGTTACAATTCGAGAGGTTGACCACTAGAAGGGTCAACCTTCTTTAAAAATGGAGAATTTCATTAACTACGCTATAACTGCCTTTGGCTTCTAGAAACTGAACGAGCCACTCAACGCTCAGCATAACTGCTTGATCCGAGATTTTAAGAGCTTAGTAGTTGGAGGCCGCGAGGGTGAATAAAACCCATGTCACTGATTCGCCCAACATAGGCTGTCGATATAACAACCGCCAAATCGCCCATGTTTTTAGTGTTGGATGTAGTGTTGGACACAGTGCTAAATGAAGTACCGAACGCAGTGCCAGATGGAGTACCGGACGAGCTACTGGATGGAAAAATTCCTTGCAAATTTTCCCTGTGACATATAGATCGCACATTATCTTCTTGTAATCATTAAATCAAACTGAATTAAACTTAAAACTATCACAAAACATCGATTTGCACATACCTGGCTATGACGAATTGATATAAAATCCTTCAAAAGTTCTTCAAAATGGTTAAATACATATATAATATCAGTACAAAAATGATTTAATCATCATCATTAATTAACTAAATCACGAGCCCAACATTACCCCCACACCTAAGATTTTGCAGGTCCCACTGCAAACAAAAATGAATTGCCCAATATAACTAGACTTGTTGAGTAGGGGATGGATTAGCTTTAGAATCTTCCTTCCCTGAAGACTTTGTCTTGCCCTTATTGCGATGTTTCAATTGTGCATGGAGGCTAGAATTGTCATTAGTCATTTGGTCAACCAATCTTTGGAGGGAATTCACTTTTGCTTGTAGTATTGCATTGTCATGGTGGAGATGTCTATCCATGGTCTTCCTCTCTTCCAATTATTGTAGCAGCTGAAAATTTTCTCGTTGTAACTTTTCAATGGATGGAGCATGATCAGATATCTATGAGGAGGGCTTGGATCCCTTGAAGGATGTATAGAGTCTATCAGTTTTGGGATCTGGTATAGGCATCTGTGAGGTAGGAGTAACAAGGGGTTTATGAGGGGAAATAGGTTCAGATTTTGTCTCTCTATTAGGCTCCAATTCTTCTGCAGACACTTCCCTAAGTGTTTTATGGGTGATTTCGAGATCGAAAGATACTTGGATAGTGATGTAGGAGCATCGCCAGCACATCAAGCGAGCCAGCGCAGAAGTGGAAACCAGCTGGATAAGCCAACACAAATTTTGAAAATGCTTTGGAACTGTTGCGCAAATCTTAAATGAGTCATTTAAGAGGAGGCGCCTTTGTATATTGTAATGGACCTTGAGTGGATAGCTCTCATCCTTAGTAGATAGTTGACATTTAATAGACTTAATGCAGTTATATAGGAATTTAATTCTAGATTTGATAGCTTAGAGTCCAAGAGGGAAAATGGATATAGACACCCTCATTGTATCATTGTAACATTAGCCTGAGCATAGAGATAAGAAACAGGAAGAGAAGAGAGCATGCAGAGAACTGTATGAAGAACACCCATGTACAGGCATTTGAATTAATAGAAGAAATTTGATTCAAATTCAAAGTTTTGGGTCTGATTCTCTGTGTATCGATGTTTTGTTCATAAATGTTTGCTTCCTATCATACATTTGCTTTTATATGCTATGTATGTGACTTCATGGTTGAATTGAATTCTGAGAGGAAGAGTGAATGAGTTTCAATTGTTTCTCTAATTGAGCCAGGGGATTCCTGTAAGGAGTGCAGTCGAATTGTCCGCAAGGAGTGCGTTGATAGAAGGGTTCAGCTAGAGTTAGCTTTTGCTCTCATTTCCTCGAAGGTGCAGTTAGGCATAGTGCCGTGCAAGGAATGAGCAGGCCAAGGAGAAGTCTTAGAGTTGCGATTCTGAGTGAAGCATCGAAAGACTACTGCTGCAGGAGTGCGCAGAGTCAAAAGACTTCAACACTCAATTGTTGTTGAAGATTTGCCGCAAGGAGTGCGTGAAAAGTTTCTTTCTGGGGGACTTAAGAGTCATAAAGAAGCTCAGGAAGGATAGACCTTTGAATTTGAAGAAGGATTGCACAAAGAATTTGTGGTTGAATTTTCAAGCAGGCGCTATAAGTTTGCGTGAAAGTGGACAAGTCTTCGTGGGGAAGTATTTTGTTCATTTCGCAGAAACCCATTTGGGGAAGGACGGATGGTCGAAACCCTCTGAGGAGATTTCGCAAAGTTTCGAGGGCCGTTGGATCTTGCGGAGGTGCAAGGAGGTTACGACACGAACATCTGAAGGTTAAAGCTCAGGAGGGCCAGAGTTGTTGATCCGAGCCACAAGGGCCATCAGATCTACACGTGAGATCGGATATCGAGGATTCGTGAGTTGAAGTTCCAAATTTGTTCAATAGGAATTGCGATATCGTGATCCATGATATCCCGAAAAGCTCAGAATCGTCCATCGTGTGGGACGCATGTCAGTAGATTCCAAGGAGTCGGGGTTCGGAGCATCAGATATTTCGAAGGTAATAAACTCTCGCAAATTGGAATCGCGATCCGCGATATCCCGACAGAAGGATTCGTGTGGGGCCACAACAGGG
>JASDQU010736310.1:194612-240001 GCA_032191745.1 Picea mariana | reverse complement strand
ACTGAAAATCTTAATTTGAGAAAATACTGACCACCATCCCATAGAGTATCTGGAGGCCTGCAAACAAATATGGGCACAGGTCACTCACTCACTTGGATCAAATGTCAACAAACGGGCGTATTCAGATCAATCCGATTTTTGGAAGCAGAAAAATGATAATTTAATGAAAAATATAACAGATAAAATGCGAGAAGCCCTAATATATATACCCGAAAATAATAGCATCCCAGATCATAATATTGCCCTCCCGCGGCGATCCGCTAACACCTGCAGGGGCGTCATCTGTCAGCCTCTTTAGATCCGTCGTTAATCTGCTCGCGCAAACAGTCGACATCCTGCCTCCCTCAATACCACAATTACCACGTTGTTAGCGAAGGAAAGTTCAAGAAGATGGAAAGAACTGGAACGACTCTTGGTGATTATAATTATGGTGAATACCCAGGTCCTTTTTTCTTTACTTATAGAATTTTTTAATTGAGAGAATTTTTTTTTCGGTGGGTTTCCACATAATTCTTTTGGTATTATCTGAATTAAAAAAATTATTTTTGCTTATTGTGCTGGTTAGGTTGCGGATTTGTATTCAAGACATTAATGTCACATCACTTTGTAATCATTAATGGAAGCCACGGTTGATAGTGAATGAGGCACAATCATCATTAAACCAATTATTTACTACTATCATTCTCCAACCATTTCTCAATGTTTATAGATGTTCACCCAAAGTACAACATATTTACATTAGGTAAACCTAGGGACGAAGTTGACAAATTGGGATCACCCTAAGCATGTATGCATTCTCTCCATTGTCTCACATCAACGTATTATCAACATATTAGCATTGAAGGGATGCTTGAGCCTAGAAGGGTGAGTGTAGAAAGGAAGAGAAAACTCAATTATGCATATGGCATAGTGGCTAGAATCATGAGGGTGTGTCAAAAAGAACAATGAGCTTAATTCTTTACTGAGGTAGATCTGTGGAATAGAGAAAAAGATTCACCACTGAAGAATGAACACAAGAGCACCGGAAGGAAATACGATTAAAATACAAAGGCATGGATTAAAGTGAATACCAAAATATATACTATAGTCCTAACTATGATACCAGAGGAGCATGAGGACACCATGCAAGAAGGATACTTGCATATTTTTGGAGCTTCCTCAAGAATTTTCAATGCACATTGTATATAATGCATTAAGGAGAGTGCATAAATAAAGGGGATGAGAATGCAATACCCCCAGTTTGAACCCCATATTGTAAATGTACATATTTTTTTATAGGCTAGTGAGTCAAAACATTTGGGCCAAAGTGCCTCTGTGATTTAGGCCAAGAAGCATATGTGTTGAAAAGGCTAGCCAACCTATCATTGTAATTTGTAATCACTCTTATTATTAATAAAATACATCAAATCTATATACTAAGTCAGATGAAAGAGTATGGGGGGCTAGGACTCCACCAGAGGGAAAGGGGCCTAGGGCTTAAGAAAAGGGGCTAAGTCAAAGGTCTTGATCCAAGGAAATATTATCATATTATTACTAAAGTCAAAAGTCTTATGATTTAATGTTATCCTAAGTTCCTAAGTGAAGGGAATGAATAACAAGTGGGGGAAAACGTAGTTCCTTGAGTTCCAACTTTCAAAAAGGACACGTGCATATATAATGTTGGGATTTAGTGTAATTCTATCTTTCATTCATTCATTCATGCATATTTTTTCCTGTATAGTGGTGGATGTAAATGTGGATGAACCTACACAAATAAGATCTAGCTAGCAAAGGACATACACAATTTTCAAAAGAAATGAGAAAATATGGAAACGAGAGAGAGAGAATCAAGAATTGTATTAACTGAATGAATGAATGATAATTTACACATGATATGCTCAACAAATGCACCAAAGTCATGGTCTAAAGTGATCTGGACACACACCGGTAGTTACGGGAGTTAACTTCCACCTAGTCTAAGTCAACTAGCCTCTCAATCCTCAGTTAATTGACTGAAAGCATGAGTAATGCACCACTCTGGTGATAATCCCAAGGACAATGTGCATTAGTAGTGATGATCCCAATGTTGCATGGTGATGGAACCAATGTGGCATCAAGACTCCACTCAATCGATCCAACTGAAGTGTGAACTAAAGAGAATATTCCCCTAGAATGTAGGAAAATAAATATTCTCCCTAAAATGTAGGAGACTAGATAATGACTAATAAACATAGGGAAAAATTTAGGAAAAATAAATCCTAGGTGTGTGTGAAGTATCTCCAACACCCCCCCTGAACATCACTATGGTGAAAACAAAAGAATGGGTCACGAGAACAAGGCCATGTTAAGTACCCAAATACAAAAGACACATTGAAATAAATGAGGAAAGAGGGAAAACCTCATGGGAACAAATCCTATCAAGGTACAATGTATCAAAAAATAAATGAAAGTTGCTAGGAAACTGTGTCCGTCACTCCAAGATGACTGCGTAGAGAATGAAACTTCTACTCACTGAAGGTCTTGGTGAAAACGTCTGTAGTCTGTTTTGTTTAAGGACAAAACTACAGGTCAATGATCCCCTCATGTACTAAGTCATAGATGTAGTGCATATGGATATCGATGTGCTTCATCTGTTGCCTTTGAATTGGATCTCTGCAAAACTTTAGAGTGCTCTAGTTGTCACACCAGATGACAATCGACCAATGAAATTGAATGGCCAACTCAGTGAGAAAATGTTGTAGTCACATAGCCTGAATGGTTATGTTAAGTATCCCTTTGTACTCTTCCTCATCTCAATATAGAGGAATAATAGCCTAATTCTTGTTTGACCAACAGATGGGCCCAGAACCTAGACTGAGTGAGTAACCAGATGTGGGCTTGCGATCAATGTTGTCGCTATCCCAGTCAGAATTAGTGAACCCGATGATGTCTAATGTAGAGTCTGTTGCATAATGAATCCCAAAGGTGATGGCGTCTTTTATGTATCAAAGGATATGCTTTGCAACCTTCCAATGTAGCTCATGTGGCTCTTGCATGAATCAGGAGATTGCTTCGACTGTAAAGGAGAGTTATGGCCTAGAATGTCTGAGATACAACAAGATCCCCACTAGATGTTTGTATAGTGTGTTGTCCATCACTAGACTATCCCTATCGTCCTCAGGTATGACTCTTTATAAGAAAGGATTCGAGGTAGACTTGAAGTCTATCATGTGGAGTCTCTTGAGGATATCTCATGCATACTTAACATGAGACAGTTTGATGCATGATGCATCCTGACTGATATCGAGACCAAGGAAGAAATGTAGCTGACCCATGTCCATCATAAAGAACTTGTCATGTAGAATCCTCATCATTGAAGCAATTGCTTAAGTTGAGCAACCGGTGATCAACAAATCATCAACATACAGAACTAGTAGTAGAAGTAAATCAATCATCAAGAGGATGTAAACATTCGGGTTTGACTTACAATGTAAAAAGTTATGTGATAGAAGCTAGGAGTCCATATTTTCACACCATGCCCTCAGGGCCTGCTTGAGTCCATAAAGTGACTTATTCAGTTAACAAACAAATATGAATCTAGCATGAAGCCCTGTGGTTGCTCCATATAGATATCCTCAGAGAGATCTTCATGAAGAAATGCATTCTTCACATCCATATGATGGACTTTCCATGCCTTGGTTTCTGCAATGGAAAGTGTCAAATTATGAAAACCCCCTATGGTCCTGCGTGACCTCCCAGTTTAGGATCCAACTACACAAGAACCGAATTAGTTGTTGGGATCCCATTGATCCCTAGTCTTACCTTACCCATAGGATTTTCTTCAGACAGGCGCAAAATTCAAATCCACGAGGGTCCCTTTTGTCTTGGAGACCCATGCATGTGACCACAAACTAGGATCCCCAATCCAAACTTAAGCAACGTTTTTCCCTCGAATAGTCGAACCGTCGGACTCTCAAAGAGTCCAGGGATCAATGGTCCATGTTCCTTTGCTAGATCAATGACCTAGATTTACTCCAAGCTCTGAGCCTTCAGGGGATTCTCCACCCCATGCAACAATGAACAAATTTCCCTAGAGTGTCGAACCACTTGGGGATCCAACGACTCACACTCACCCACAAATCTATGGTAGAGATTCACTCTGGGAATTTGGATCTTCGGGGCTCTAGGACACACTCGCGACAACCAACTTAAAATTTTTGGAGTTGTTAGAGAATTATATTTCATAGTATCAAATGGTGATTTAACATTTCTTTTTCAATGATTTTATATTGTAAATAATATTACGTTATGCAAATGATTTACAAAAGGAAAAAAAAAAAAGACAAAAAATAATGAAAATGAAAAGACGATAGAAAAGAAAAGAAAAAAGGAGAAAATAAAATAAAAATAGAATAAAGAGAAAAAAAAGAAAACCCCATGGAAAGAAAAATGAGTTTGAATCACAAAGTCTAATAATGATCAAACTTTTTTTAAATTTCTATTGTTAGGTTAGAGAATAATTTTAGCCAAACTCTTTAATCTTGGCTAAAATAGTTAGGTAGGGGAATAAATTAATCCAATTGTTTAGCTGGATTAATGAGTTAGATGAATAGGATATAATATATGTTAGATGATTTATCCCTTTACATAAAATTGAATAGGGTCTGCACATTAAAATGCACCCTAAGTTGATGAAAATAAGTCAGTTTAGCATAGGAAAAATAAAAAAATGGCAAAGATTTCAAGAAAGCAAATGTTTTACTTTATGGCGCACATTTTTATTCAAAGTTCCGAAGTGACAAGACATTTTGTCTTATAGTGCATAATCTTGGTGCAGATCTCCTCTGCCGACATCATTCTTTTCTCGATTGACGACCCCTGCTTTCTTTCTCTCCCCCCCCCTACCTTTATCGACGGAGGGGGGGTCCAAAAAGTAGATTTTTTCGCCCTAGTCCGACCTAACATGGAACCTCTTCATCGTTTCTCACCCCCCTCTCCTATTACCAAATACCACCGACCCCCCCTCTGAAATCCTCCTAACAAAATCTCGATACTGCTCACTTCTCCCTACACGAAACCTGTCCCACCTCCTATATGTTAACCAATTAATTCTTTCCCCATGACCATTAGCTATCCTGTAACATTCTCACGCCTTAATGAATATCCCTGTGCATATAAAAACCCTCGTTTTCACCCCCGTTACATTTTTTGTTGACTAAGAACCTTTGAAGACAGCGTTGAGCTGCCTGTCAGACTACCACCGCCATCTCTTACTTTCAACATACGAGCTATTTTCCTGGTAATTTCATCATTTCCAACCCATTATACAGTTAATTTGTTAATTATGGCTCCCAAAGGAAATTTTGTCAACACCTCTGAAAATCCAATGGTTCCCCCTCCAATTGACCCGGACCACATTCCTCTGGCGGAAAAAGACTATAAAGTTGCAGAGTCGAAGTGCGATTTTGATTTATTCTAATTACACTGCTGGGTGAAGGATATTTCCTTGACCAGAGTGACAAAATTGGAATCTGAGAATCCAATTTACCCCTTTACATTTTTCCCCATACCTACCCTTTCCCTGAGTTTTACCTTAAATGCCAAGGAAGTTATCTACCAAACCAAAGAGCCATTTCCTCTCCCACTGGTGAAATTTTGTTCACAATTACTCCTGAGACCATTGAACAAATGCTACAAATCCCTCAAAATCACTCCACCACCCCTTTCTTTGTCAAAGCCCTAAATGAATTATATTAGAAATTGACCTTTCCCTAAAGAGCCCAAATTTTTGAAAATTTTCTCCGTGAAGATGCCCAACTTCCTAAGAAAAATCCATCATACCCCTCTTTTATTTTGTCAGAGAAAGATAACAAGATTATCTGCATGCTCTCATGTCTTTTAGGTTATTATTCTGATGAATGGGTAGATGAACCTATTTTAGGTTTTCTGTCCATTTTCTCTAGAAAAGAAAAGGTTTTGTGAAGTTCAATTTTAGTCAATTCTTTGCTGACAACATTCATGAACAATTTGTTAAGTTTCAAACTAAAGGTATGTTCAAATATTCTTCAATTCTAGTTTATATGTTTATATTCTATCAAGCAACCAAGTTTCCTTTCTCACTCTAGAAGCTAAATGAATAATGAAGCCCATAATCAGTCATATTTTGGACTTCACTGGTGACAACAGAGTACAGTTTCAAAGATTTCATTGATCATTTCATCTATCCAGCTACTTTTTTTCTGAGCAACAATACAAAACCCAGGGTTAGTGAAAACATTCAGAAGGTTTTACATCCAAACGATCAAGCCAAGATAGGTGCCTGGTATTTATACCAGAATTATATAGAAATAAGGGTGTATGGATGTGATTTGCCACCATATAGGTTTCCTAAATACCTCCCAATGATTATTTTTGCATTGGAGTACATAAAATAGATGATAAATTCAGATGAAATTCATTTTGTAGTAGCCAAGAAGAAATCTCAATTCAAAATCAAAACCCAGATTGGACAATTTATTTGCAACAACAGAGCAGTAGATGAAGAAGCATACATCGTCTTGTGACAGATGAATTTTACTCTAAGATTCACTTGGTCAGATGGCCCATTTTGCATCATTTATGAGCTAAGGACCAAACAAAAGACCATTCCCTATGTACCCACACAAAGGCCAGAGATTGAAAAATACATGAACCAGGCTGAGTGGGTAGAAAACACCTTGCAATAAGAAGAATACCAACATGTGTCTATGACCACTTCACATACCATCACACTTCAGAACAAGAAGAGAAAAGACCAAGTAATGAAGACTCTCCTTCATTCATAGAGGTCTCAACAAATGATTTTCAAGTATATAGGAAGAAGACTAAAACCATTCCTACAACAGGTTTTCTAAAAGAAGGAGAAATGCAATCTACAGTAATCTTGGAAAGACCACACTCTTTAGCACAATCATCCAGTTTGTTTATAGGATCTCCATCATCATTAGCTTCATAAAGGAATCCAAACAGAACTCTAACAGATGAATTAATTCATGGAGAAAAGGAGTCAAATATTTTTGACAAGTATAAGGAAATTAAGCAAAGGAATGAACTTCTCAAAATCAGTACTTATACTCAATTTTGGAAAAAGACTTCTACTGCTCAAGACAGACTTTTGTCATCCTTTGACAAAGAGAAGGGAAGAATGCAAATGGAATTCTTACAGGCACAAGTCCCCTATCCAAACACAACAACCGATTACAATAAGACTTCATTTGAATTTGATACAAAGGATGTCCATCCTATTGATCAGATGGATATGCACAGACACACGGGGGAAATGATTTTTTCAACCCTGAAAAACACCTCAATGACAACTTCCAAATTACAGTTATGCCTGACTAATATCTAGTCTCAGTTAAAGATTGAAGAGATCTCTTCTTTAGCCAAGGATAATAAGATACAATCATTAGAAGAATTAGTTCTCAAGATTGGATATGACCCAACTAATGTCATAGTAGTAGAAGAGTTGATAAAGAAGAAGAATGTTGATATAGAATCACTCAGGAAACAGATGAAACTTCTAGCAACAGAGGATTCATAGACTAAAGAAGTGGCTGAGATAAAGAGCTAAAAAAAAAATTGCTCAAATTGATTATGGAGCAAAATGCATAGATTAGGGAGATGGAAGCAGAGATGGACAAGATGATCAATGAAAAATATAATAATGCACAGTTGGCCATAATTACACTAGATGCAGTGCCCCTGATAGGGATAAGAACTGCAGAAGTTTCTAGATCAACATCAACCCCAACACAAACTTTAGATGCCTCTGATAAATTGGTGAAGTATATGGAGGACATGTTCATACAAGGAGAAGAAATAAAAAAGTTATAGGAAGAGGTAAATTCATTATAGGAACAGAAATCAAGGGTAGAGACCTGTCATCACGTAGAGATACATAAATATCAGAGGCTCAGCCAATGAATACAACAGTTAGGAAAATAAACAACCATGGAAAATACCTTATCCCAAGCTAAGGAAAATATATGGATAAACACCAATCAATCCATGATAGAGATTTGGCCTCCTATGCAAATCATCTTTGAGCAGCACGAGTTAATTTGGAAAGCTAAAGGAGCCATTGAAATCATTAAGGAATAATTGGGAGAAAAACCAACAGAAGCCACAGATCTCATCAGGTTTCTAAATTATAAAAATAAACAGGAGTTAGAAGAACTAGAGATAGAAAACATAACTAAAACTATATTGGAAATAAAAAAGGTTCTAACTAAGAAAGGCCTCATGTTGCAATTGGAAGAAAAATCTTAGGTTATGGACATAGGTGTGCAAAGGTTCTTCAACAAGTTTGAGGTGCTAAACAAGAAATGACTACCTGGTTTGTTAGTATTAAATGACAAGTTAATCACCTTGCCTGATTATAACCATAAATTAAGGACAGTGGCAAAAGACAATTCAAAATTTGCAGGAATACACGGAAGCATCACTAGGAAAGCATTACTGGAAACATTGCAGTTTGATTTGAACATTCAACACAAAATCAAACATATTTTCATCACCAAACCCACTTTTGCTAAATACATAGAGATGGATCAAATTTATAAAAAATTACTCAAAATATCAATCCCAAGTAAAAAGAGGTGGGACAAACTGTGTGAATTACTTTATTAAAGTGGAGTTCTATTTTTCAGTAACAAGGACCAACAACCAAGCAAAATTCAAAGGGAGAGATCAACACCAACTTCCATCAAATCAACACCAGAAATCCGTGCAGATCTAAAGATTCCTATATTTTTATAATTAGAGATACAGTTAGTTTAGATATCCCTAAAATATATCATGATCCTTTATGACATGATCTTTTGTAAATAAATGTATAACTACTACTTCTTTCAAAGTATTGAGGGTTGATTTTTGCATCCAAGAAAGCTACTTTGTATCATTCAAGAGGATCGACCAGTAATAAAAAAAGGTTTTCTCACAGGATTCTCGTGTCAGACTGTTGGTGAAGTGCATCTTTCTAATTTCATGTTTTCTTTCTTTATTTTCATTCTTATGTGTTTCTAATTCTAATTATTCAAAAGAATGATAACGAACAAAATTTCTTTTAATATACTTTGTTTCTAGATTTGAATAATTTCTATGTTTTCAACTGAAATTAAGTAAAAATAATTCTTAATTTCTCTGTTTACTTGATGGAATTCATCTCACTTCTTCCTATTCATTTCATCCAAATTTACCAGATCCAAATAGTTTAACTACCTTTCCCTGTGAATAAACTTTATAAAAAGTTGAAACAGATCCATATTTTAAGATACAAACCCCATAGCCCAATGGTAATCTAAGCATTCAATCAGCCAAATATTTCAAACAAACAAACAAATACTGAACTATCATAACTAGCCTAATATTTTAATCTAAACAAATCTAAATCTTATAGAGAGATCCCTCTCTAAGACTGGCAGGGTTAGATCCCAGCTTCCAAAGTGGTTTTGTGGTTACCTTTGTCATTTATTTTACAACCTCTAGAAATTATAGAGTGATAACATAGTGGTGACCATACTTGGAAATGAATAAATTTTCAACTCTACAGATTATTTTCCCTAGTAAGAAAACTTTTTCTCTGGACAATCAAGGATTCAAATATTTAGAAATAAATGTTCAAAGGTTGTAAACTTTGTAAATAATTAAGTATTGTTTTTAAATTTTTATTTGTGGCTCCAAAAATAATTCACACCAGATCTCATCCCGATCTAGAACCTGTAAAAGTTGTAGATGATTGTGAAAAATTGATTAGGAAAATAAGTTTAGCATAGAGTCAAGGGAGAAGTAGTCCCCCTCCTAGGGAAACCTCTCTCCCAGAGAAATTTGTCACAATCCAGGTTAGTCAGTTCGATCTACCATTTGAGCATAGTCTATGCAGAACCAGATATCAGAGTTTTGTGGATGAAAAAGTATTATATCAAGCTATTCTCTAACCCAATACACTTAAAAGACAATCTTTTGAATCATATGTTGATCAACAAATCCTTCAAAATTTTGAGAAGTTACAAGATCTAGCATCAGATTTAGATCAAGATTTACTTGAAGCCTATATTCAACAATCCGTTGAACATTCTTCCCTGACCATTTCTTCTTCATCTATTAATTCTCAATTAATTCATCCTATATCTATGAGTTATCAATTTTCTATATTTTCCACTACTTCTCCAATAACTTCACAGGAAGTGATCAAGTCTATTTTAGGATTTCTTGCATCTACACCTTCCACAAGTTCATCTACTATCCATCATCATATACCAATCATGGCAGCAAGATATGCTCCCCTCGTTTTGGATTCTCCTTTACATGATATGCCCCAAGACTATCAAACTAGGATTCCTCAGTTTGATAGCACTGGAACTATGACTACACAACAAAATGTTGATAAGATGAATGACTTTTTTGACCTGCAAGAAGTAGATGAGGAATATGTCCAAATGAAAAAAATTTCTAGAAGATTAAATGGACAAGTCATGAAATGGTTCAAAGCCTTACTAGCTACTGACATGACTGCTTTTCACCAATTATTCCTCAATAGATTGGAAGTTACAAAAAATCCACTTCATATTTTATCTGAATATGAAAGTATTAAAATATCCCCTGGGGAAGGTATGAAGGATTATTGCACTAGATTTAACAATATTTATAATGCGATTCCAACAAACATTAAACCCCCTCAAGGTTTAGCTTTGATTAAATTCCCTGATGGTTCTAATGCTAACATGTCTTATCAATTGAGAGAAAGAAACCCTGGAACCTTGGAAGAGATGCAAATAGATGTTGTGAGTGTATAGGTCAACTTGTTGGCTAAGAGGTCTAGACAGAGAATAGAGAAGAGAGTGACTATAAAAGAAGAACCGTCTACCTCTTTTGCTGATGACAAAATAAACTCTTTAATTAGAACCATGGAAAGTATGATGGAAAAGTTAGACATTGCTGATAGAAATCCTCCTAGAGAAAAAAAAAAAACCTGGTCCCCAAATCAAAAATCCTAATTTTAGGAGAAACCAACCCCAAATCAAATGAAGAGAACGAAGAGAACAAAGAGGTCCAGATCAATAGATCAAGCTTCCTTTTCAATAAAATTATGCTGATGAAGGGGAAGAAATAGATGAAGACATTGATTATGTTCACATCAACTTGATGGGAATAAATGATGATGATTATGTATTTCTCACTCAAGAATAACATTATATTTTTCTTCTTTCACAAACTAAAATTGATCACGAGGAGTCAAAATATTATACATAAGGTTTTGAAAATGAAATTATGGAGGTCCATAGGAAGTATAATCTAAGGAGTAAGAAATCAACTGACACATCTGCCAAGAAGACTCCTGATAATTCCACTAAAACGAAAGTTGACACATCTGCCAAGAAAATTTTCGATATTCCTCCTAAAAACAACACAAAAGTTCCAACCAAAAGAACATCTGATATTTTCTAAAAAACTACTCAAACTGATATTCTCTCTACCAACCAGCCAAAAGATACTTCACAAAAGGAAATTGGTGAAAAACAAGTTGTTCCTAACCAAAATAAAACTCAAAAATCATTCAAATTTGAAAATGAATTAGCAAAACTCAAGATACCCATTCCTATGTCTAACAAAGATCATGAATAAGAATGCAGATATATCACAACTAATAAAATCTTTGAACATAGAGGAAAGTAAACACACAATGAATGTTGTTGATGATCAACCAGAACTATTATTTGGGCCTGAAGTCAATGGAAAACCTGAAAATGGAATTGTACCCCCATTCTACATCAATTTAAACATTCATGAAAAAACACTACACAATGAAATGCTTGACTCTAGTGCTTCTCACAACCTTATTCCTGAGGATGCTATGAAAAAATTAGAACTTGATATCACTAGACCATACAAATATTTGTATTCTTTTGATTCAAGTAAAGTAAAATGCATAGGTCTCATTAAAGATTTGTGTGTTAATTTAGCACAAATACCAGCCAAGAGTTTGGTAATGGACATACTTGTTGCTAATATACCTCCTAAATATGGCATGTTACTGGCTCGCTCATGGGGAGCTAAGTTACAAGGAGCCCTTCAACTGGACATGTTTTATGCTACCATTCCATTGTTTGGTCAATAGAGGAGATTATATAGGGAAAAATGATGAAATACATGGTCAGTAGTCAAGATAAACCACACAATTATCCCTTATATTATGTTCATTCAGACATTGATTCTTTCATTTTGTACAATGATGGAGACATAGGAAAACAAATTGCCAATTTAGAAAATGATGTTTATAACATCGAAGAAGACAAAGTAGTTATTGAAGAAGAAAAAACAGTTATGGTGGAACCTGATAAACAAAATGACCCTCTATGGAGCTTAGATTTTGATGGGGATGTTAGTAAGGAAGGGTCAAGAGCAAGTGTATGGGTCTCAAATTCAAAAACAAATCACTCAGAAAGACATTCCTATAAGATAAACTTCAAGTGCACCGACAATATAGTTGAATATGAAGACTTAATGTTAGGGTTACAACTTTTAAAGAATATTCCTGCCAAGAGAATTTCAATTCGTGGTGACTTTGAACTGATAATAAAGAAGATCAAAGGTGAATATTTTGCTAAACACCCAAGATTGAGAGCTTACATGAATGTTATCCTGGATTTTCTAGAATGCTTTATTGAGTATGATTTATCAACATTCCTAGAGACCAAAACATTCTAGCTGATGGTCTGGATACCTCAACAAGTACCTGCAAAATACCTTTTCTTCCTAGTCGCCAATACATAGTTAAAGTAAAGAACAAACCAACTATCCCAAATAACATCAGATATTGGCAAGTCTTTGGAAATGATGAACAAATTGAATTTTTTGTGCAATCAAAGAATGAATTTGAATGTGCCAATATAGATGCATATTTTGATGATGGAGGAGAAAGTGTGGATGAGATAGATTCAAAAGAAATAGATAAAAAAACAAGAATATTTGGAAATATTGCAATTGAAAGATAATTTTTTTCCTAGAGGGTTATTCCCCTTAGAGGAGTTCTTTGATTTTAATGATGTAGGCAAAAATCCTCAAATTGAACCTACCAGAGCTAATGTTGAATATTGAAACTTAGGAATTGAACAAGAACAAAAAATGATTAAACTATCTAAATCTTTATCCCTTACTCAAAAGAAGAAATGCATAAACTTGTTCAAAGAATTCATAGATGTATTTGCATGGAGTTATGAATATTTGAAATCTTATGACACCAACATTATACAACATAAAATTTCTATAAAAGAAGACCAAAACCCTTTTAAACAAAAGCTTAGGAGGATTAACCCAAGGCTGATACCTCTGATTGAAAAAGAGATAAAAAAGATGTATGATGCTAAGATAATTGTCCCTTTAAGATTTTCTAAGTGGGTATCAAATTTAGTTCCAACTAGGAAAAAGAGTGGAGAAATTAGTCTTTGCATTGATTTCAGAAATCTTAATAAAGACTCCCTCAAAGATAACTACCCTTTGCCTAAAATGGATCACATTTTGCAGAAGGTGATTGGGTCCATTGGAATTTCTCTGTTAGATGGTTTTTCTGGTTACAATCAAGTTTTAGTCCATCTTGAAGACCAAAAACAAAACAATCTTTACTACACCTTGGGGTACTTTCATGTATGTGAAAATGCCTTTTGGCTTAATGAATGTTGGAGCTACATTTCAAAGAGTAATGGATATTTATTTTGTGGATGAAGTAGGCAGGTTCATAGTTATATATGTTGAAGATATTATTGTTTTTTCAAAAACATATGAAGAACATTTTCTCCACCTGAGAAGAGTCTTTTAAAAATGCAGGAAATTTGGAGTCTAGCTCAACCAAAAGAAAAAATTATTTGGCTTAGAAGAAGGAAAACTATTAGGACATATCATCTCAAAGAATGGAATTAAAATTGATCCTAGAAGAATTGAAGTTATTCAAAAGATAGATCATCCTAGGAACATAAAATAACTCCAATCTTTCATTGGAAAAATAAAATTTCTCACGAGATTTATCCCCAATCTGGCAGAACTTCTACGAAATATAACAAACATGTTGAATAAAGACACTAAAATAAAATGGACTATAGAATCAAAGCATTCATTTGATCAATTAAAATAATCCTTAACACAAGCCCATGTGTTTATCAACCTTGATTTCACAAAAGATTTCCTCATTTTCTCATTTTCCTCCGAACATACTATTGCAGCAGTACTCTTGCAGAAAAATAATGAAGGCCATGAGATACCTATTGCTTTCTTTATTCAAGCCTTAAAAGATACTTCACTGAAATATAATATCATGGAAAAGCAAGCTTTTTGTTTGGTAAAATAAATCAAATATTTTAGACTCTACATTCTTCATTCACATATAATTGCTTATGCCCCAAACTCTGTGGTGAAAGACATTCTGACCCAAAATAGTCCTGATGACAAAATAGGTAAATGGATTGTTGTTATCCTTGAATATGATATTTAAATCAAACCTACCAAACTCATTAAATGTCAGGTATTAGCTAAAATTAATGGTTGAATCTATTTTTCATGCTTTGGATATAAATTTTCTAGTGGCACTCGATGAACAAGAAGAGTAGGTGACTCCACAAGTAACAGGGGCTTTTGCAACCTCTCCCTAGTATGCAAACCTGATTTTTGTCTTACATCATTTACAAGATCCTCCTAGTTTGACCAAGACTAAAGCTAGGTTTCTTAAAATCAAAGCTATGAAATATTGTATTTTAGATGACAATTTATATTGGAAGGATGTTGGAGGAATTTTACTAAACTGTTTACTGAAAGATGAGGCAGATAAAGTTATGCAGGAATTTCATGAAGGATATTGTGGTGGACACTTTAATTGGAATAATACTACCAACAAAATCCTAAGAGATGGTTTTTACTCGCCAACCTTATTTGCATATGTTCATAAGAAAGTCACCTCATGTCATAAATGTAAATTTTTTCAAAGCAAAAGGAAATTGTTTCCTTTACCCTTGAAATCGATATCAGTTGAAACTCTTTTTCAATAGTGGGGTTTTTATTTCATTGGATAAATTCATCCACCATCATCAGTCCAACACAAATGGATCCTTATAGCTACAGACTATTTTACTAAATGGATTGAAGTTGTACCTACAAGGCAAGCTACTAATGAAGTGATTGTTAAATCTTTGGAAACTAATATTCTTTCAAGATTTGGATGTCCCAGGAAGATAATCACTAATAATGCAGAAGTATTAAAATCGATGAAGATGGTGGAGTTTGGCAGAAAATATCAAATTAATTTAGGACACTCTACTGCCTATTACCCTCAAGGGAATGGATTAGTAGAGTATTCCAACAAAAGTATGGTTAAAATCATCAAAATGTTGTTGCAAGATAACAAGAAGTCATGGAACAACAAGTTGGTCAATGCATTATGGGCTGATAGACTTACTACTAAGAGATCAATTGTCATTTCCTCATACCGATTGGTTTATGGAATCAATTTTTGTTTTCCCACTTCTTTAAGTGCCCCTGTTATGAAAATATTGTAGGAAGTACAAGAAGAGCTTAATGACATCTAGAGGAGAATAAATCAAACCATACAGCTGCAACAATCCAGAGAAGAAGTTTACAATAAAACTCAAGTGATCAAGGAGAACATTAACAATATCTATGATAAAAGAGCCAAGGATGATGATTTTCAGATAAGAGACAAGGTGTTGAAATGGGATTCAAGGAAATAAGAGAAAGGTAAGAATGGAAAATTTGAGAATTTATGGAAAGGTCCTTACATAATCCATGCTTACAGAGGAAATAATACATTCTTAATTAAGGATATGGATGGAGCATATCTGTTAGGTGGACATGTCAATGGCAAAATGCTCAAGCACTTATTTTCACTAGAATACAAGTTTTTTTCACTTAGGGTCATTGTAAATACCATTTTGTTTTTACTGTCATGAGTGGGTGACTCGTATAATAAAGTTGAATCCTGAAGTGAAGGCCCTAAGATCCTGGTCAGTTGTCACCATCTTTAAACTACAATAAAACAAATCAGATGCAGAAAGTACTGGAGAAGATAATTCAAGACTATCGGTCAATGGTTCTTGGTACCTCACAGGGAGAGTACCATCCCCAAGTGGAGCCACTGTTAGAGCCCTATATTTCATAGTATCAAATATAGGGCTCTATATTTCAGTGATTTTATATTGTATATAATATTCCATTCTACAAATTATTTCCAAAAGAAAAAAAAATTATGAAAATGAAAAGAGGGTAGAAAAGAAAAGAAAAAAGGAGAAAAGAAAATAAAAATAGAATAAAGAGAAAAACAAGAAAATCCCATTAAAAGAAAAATAAGTTTGAATCATACAGTCTAATCATGATCAACCATTTTTTAAATTTATGCTATTAGGTTAGAGAATAAATTTATCCAAATTGTTTAATCTTGGCTAAAATAGTTAGGTAGAGGAATAAATTAATCCAATTGTTTAAGTTGGATTAATGAGTTAGATGCATAGGATAAAAGACAGGTTAGATTATTTTTCCCTTTAGATAAAACTGAATAGGGTCTGCACATTAAAATGCACCCTAAGTTGATGAAAATAAGTCATTTTAGCATACGAAAAATATATAAGAATGCAAAGATTTCAAAAAACCAAATATTTTACTTTATGGTGCATTATTTATTTATTCAAAGTTGCAAAGTGACAAGACAATTTTTCTTGTAGTGCATAAGATTCATGCAGATCTCCCCCAGTGGCATCATTCTTTTCTCGATCGATGTCCCCCACTTGCTTTCAGCCCCCTCGACCTATCTACCTTTATCGACGGAGGGGGGATCCAAAAAGTAGTTTTTTTCCTCCCTAGTCCCACCTAACGTGACACCTCCTCATCGTTTCACACCCCCTCTCCTATTACCACATACCGCCGACCCCCCCCCTTCCGGAATCGACCTAACCAAATCCTGATGCCGTTCACTTCTCCCTACACGACACCTATCTCACCTCCTATCCGTTAGCCAATTAATTCTTTCCCTGTGACCGTTAGTTGTCGCATAACGATCCCATGCCTTAATGGATATCCCTGTGCATATAAAAACCCTCGTTACACTGTTTGTTGACAAAGAACCCATGAATACCGCATCAAGCTAGTTGTCAGACTACCATTGCCATCTCTTAATTTCAACAGACGAGCTATTTTCTCGGTAATTTAGTGTTGCCAACCCATTCTAATGTTAATTTTTCAATTATGGTTCCCAAAGGAAATTCCGTCGACACCTCTGAAAATCCAATGGTTCCCCCTCCAATTGACCTAGACCACATTCCTTTGGCAGAAAGAGACTATAAAGTTGCAGAGCCGAAGTGTGATTTCTATTTATTCGAATTACACAGCTGGATAAAGGATAGTTTCCTTGACTAGAGTGACAAAATTGGACTATGGGAATCCAATTTACCCCTTTACATTTTTCTGCAAACCTACCCTTTCCCTCAGGTTGTCCTTAAATGCTAAGCAAGTTATCTACCAAACCAAATATCCATTGCCTCTCCCACTGGTAAAATTGTGTTCATAATTACTCCCGATACCATTGAAAAAATTCCATAGATACCTCAAAATGACTCCACCACCCATTTCTCTATCGAAGCCCTAAATGAATTATATCAGAAATTGACCTTTCCCCAAAGAGCCCAAATTTTTGAAATTTTCCTCCTTGAAGATTCCCAACTTCCTAAGAAAAATCTACCATACCCCTCTTCTATTTTCCCAAATAAAGAAAACCATATTATCTCCATTCTCTCATGTCTTTTATGTTATTATTATGATGAATGGGTATATGAACCTATTTTAGTTTTTTTGTCCATTTTCTCTATAGAAGAAAAGGTTTCTGTGAAGTTCAATTTCAGTCAATTCTTGGCTAACAACATTCATGAACAATTTCTTAAGTTTCCAACTAAAGGGATGTTCAAATATTCTTCAATTCTTGTTTATATGTTTGATGGGTGTTCTATATGCACTAAATCCCTCAATTAAATTGTCAACCCGAGGTAAGTAATCTTAGAGTTATAGCACTATATGTGACGAGGCTGAAAAGCTAGAGGGGGCATAGTCTAACTAAGGATATGGTCTATCTTAGGGATAATCTACTTAAGAAAAGACTATCAATGAGAAAACCCTATCAAGGAACTTAAACTATTTACCCTAAGCAACTTTTAAACAATGGATCGATGGATTATTCCTAAAGAAGCAAATAAAAACCCTACTTTGAACAAGTTAATTTAATCAATCTAATGAACAAAATCAAGTCATCTATTTAATATATTCAACTTAATGAGAAATAGTAGCAACAAATTAATCTAATCAATCTATTCAAATGAATGAGTAGAAACAAGTAAACAAGCAGACAACTAACCTATTAAAACTTATTCAACAAGTAAACTAATCTAAACTACTCAGCAGGTAACTATCCGAAAATATTCAGTAAGTGAACTCCATTCTTAAGATAGAACTCATAATTACTTCTAATCTGAAAAGGGAAATCTTAACCTATTTAATTGAAAGCATCATGACAATATTCAAAGATTAATCAACAACTATTCTTGATCTACAATAACAAGAAACTTCAAATATGATGATTATATCATCGGTGTCTTATGACATCATGATGGCATCTAACGATTAGTGATAGCTCAAGAGGAATAATTTCAATATTGACTTCTATGGAGAAATGAAAGGTATGAACTGAGCAATCTAACGAGAGCTTAGCCATCATAGAAGAAATATCAACTATCCTGAAAAATCCATGTGATCCCTCAATTTATGCATTAATCATCAATAATAAGAAAACACTATTATACTTAATTCAAATGCACTCTTATGATATTTAAGCAAATTCATATAATTAGAAACTCATAACTAAGAGCTTAACTCAAACTCAAACTTCTAACTAAAATTGCAATTCAAATCTAGAACAAAAAATTCATAAACTAAACTAAGCTAATCCTATTATTAAAAACTCAAATGGCAAATTGAAATGCTTACAAAAACATAATTCAAATTCTACTTCTACCTTAACATACTACAACAAAATTGATAAGAAAACTAGATTCAAGAGAGAATGACTAAACCGAGAATCAAATTAACAAAACTCACAACTACTAATCCATTGAAACTTTGCCAAAGAAACTGTGTACTCTGTGTTAGATTAATACTTTGTTTTAGCTATTCTATTTCATCCTACATGAATTCAATTTAACATTTAACACATAACAAGGTTAGAAGCTTGCAAGATCTTCTCTAACAATTACAAGACACAACATATTAAAAATTGTCTCAAGCAACCTGCAAGAAGGAAATTTAAACCATTAATTGATGAACAACAAACACACAGCATGTAAAATGATAAAAACACATATAACAGAAAATGAAGGAAATGACAATTGTACAACTGAAATATACAAGCTATCTATCTAAATATTCACCCAGACCACTAGTGGGCCCCCCAGCAGGTCATGGCTACTCCTCAACAACAAATCGTGAGCTAAATCAACACGATTCTGGTCATTAAATAAAAAACGCAGTCTAGCACAAGTTTGTGGAAATGTTCGAGTTTACACAACAAAACAATTTTAACAATACTTGACACTTTTTTTGACCACTACTGTGGTATTTATAATAGTTACAATTCGAGAGGTCAACCACTAGAAGGGTCGACCTCCTCTAAAAATGGTGAATTTCATTAACTACGCTATAACTGCCTTTGGCTTCTAGAAACTGAACGAGCCACTCAACTCTCAACATAACTGCTTGATCCAAGATTTTAAGAGCTCAGTAGTTGGAGTCCGCGAGGGTGAACAAAACCCATGTCACCGATTCGCCCAACACAGGCCGCTAATATAACAACCACCAACTCGCCCATGTTTTTAGTGTTGGATGCAGTGCTGGACATAGTGCTAGATGAAGTACCGGACGCAGTGCCGGATGGAGTACCGGACGAGCTAATGGATGGAAAAATTCCTTGTAAATTTTCCCTGTGACACACAGATCGCACATTATCTTATTGTAATCATTAAATCAAACTGAAATAAACTTAAAACTATCACAAAATATCGATTTGCACATACCTGGTATAGCTATGACAAATTGATATAAAATTCTTCAAAAAATATTTAAAATGGTTAAATACCGATACAAAAATGATTTAATCATCATCATTAATTAACCAAATCACGAGCCCAACATTACCCCCACACCTAAGATTTTGCAGGTCCCACTGCAAACAAAAATGAATTGCCCAATATAACTAGACTTGCTGAGTAGGGGATGGATTAGCTTTAGAAGCTTCCTTCCCTAAAGACTTTTTCTTTCCCTTCTTGTGATGTTTCAATTGTGCATGGAGGCTAGGATTTTCATTGGTCATTTGGTCAACCAATCTTTGGAGGGAATTCACCTTTGCTTGTAGTATTGCATTATCATGGTGGAGATGTCTATCCATGGTATTCCTCTCTTCCAATTGTTGCAGCAGCTGAACATTTTCCTGTTGTAACTTTTCAATGGATGGAGTATGATCAAATATCTCAGAGGAGGGCTTGGATCCCTTCGAGGATGTAGAGAGTCTATCAGTTTTGGGATCTAGTATAGGAATCTACGAGGTAGGAGTAACAGGGGTTTTATGAGGGGAAATAGGTTCATATTTTGTCTCTCTATTAGGATCCAATTCTTCTGCAAACACTTCCCTAAGTCTTTTATGGGTGATTTCAAGATTGAAAGATACTTGGATAGGGTCTGAAGTGCTTGGGGGTTTTTCATAATCTTTTCCTCTTATATTTTGGGAACTTTTTCGAAAATATCCTCTCTTTAATTGACAATCTCCTCTCCTATTTGTGGGGACTACAGGGAAATCTTGTTGAATTACCTATTGTAACATTTTGGGTGCAGGATCAATAGATGTTGAGGGAATTGGAGGGTTATCAATAGGCTTCTTAGTCTTCTTTCCCGATGAGGCTGCATGGGTATCAACAAGTTTCTTAGTCTTTTGTTCTGGTAAAGGGATAGCTTGAGGAGGAGCATTTGGAGTCTTTCGAGAATGGGGTTTGGATAGAGTAACAATCCCTAGATCAATTGTTTTCTTTTTGGTCTTAAATGTAAGATGGGGGTTTGAAAATTGATAAATGAACTCATCCCATGTCTTCCCCTATTTTTCCAACTCAGATATAACATGCAATTTGAAAAGGCCATGGTGGAATATGCTCTTATGGGGATTGGAAAGATTATTTCGTACTTGGGATGACATATTCTCAAGACTTTTTAAGAAGTAAAAAGGGAAATTCAATGGCTTATTGAATTGAAAATGAGCTAATAATTGAAAATGACAGGCTTTAAAAACAAAATATCTACCTTCACAAGTGATGATTCTGGTGATGACTATGAGAGGGTTAATTAGCTCATCCTTAATCCACTCCTTGGAGTATCCCATAGCTCCAAAGACATTATGAAACATAGGTTGAAAGACCATGTTGTATCTTGCTCGTGGTAACTAGTGGTGTTTGAACCAGTGGTCTCCAACCCTTGAAGGATTTGTGGCTGAGAAAATTGATTCCTCGAACACTAAGAAGGTCAGAGACCCCACGTGTGCCATCCTTCCATTGAATCCAAGGGAGAATTGCAGAGAAACACCATCATCGTGGCCTTGCAGATGGGCCAAGAATGGTCCCCAACTTGTGAGAAGGAATACCTCCCTACACTGTGTGAACTCAGAGATAGTAAAGATGTTGGCATAGGAGGATGAATCATATGGTTTGGGCATGGTGACAATGTGGAGAATGAACAGTGGGTGGAATTTGATAGAGGACGAGTGCAATTAGGCAGAGGATGATCACGACTAAGCAAAGGGAGAACTCAACTGAGTAGAGGATGATCACAATGCATAAATGGGATAACAGTTTGAGCGATCCCTCCATTTTTTAATGCTCCCAAGATGGAAACGGTTGAATTCATTGATGAATTCATCACACATGAGTTGCCATGTGTGAGTGTGAGTGCACCGATTTCGAATTCGAGGAGTATATTTTGGGAGGTAGTCATAATGATGAAGGAGTTAGATCAATGTCCAAGTCTTTGACTTGGACATTTGATCACAAAAATGTTTAATAATTATATCATTTAATTCTCAATTTCCATTTAAATAACTCATCATACAACTGAATAGCGCAATAAATTCAAACGATTCCTTGTTACCTGAAATCATGGTCATTTAATATGTGTATAAACCTCATCTGATCCTTCATATGGTGTGTCATCCGGTCGTTCATATGGCACCTCATATGTTATTTCAAATGGCACCCCATATGACACTCCATATGGCACTCCATATGGTATTCCTATGCGAAATGAAATTTTTTCATCCTGTAATGGATGTTTTGTTCATAGCATTTAGTCTTAAAACAATTTTGATAGTCACAGTGAACAGGATTAGAGACAGGATAAGAGTGTTCCATTATTGCTTATTTTTCCATCATGCTCGCACAATATTTTCCTCTATCTCGCATACTATAAGGCATGTATTCACAAATATGTAATGAACAGTCTATAAAGAAAAACCAGTCAAGTGGTCTGTCAAATAAATGTAAAAAAGTTTATAAAACATAGGGAATATTTAGCATTTCAACATAAAATAACCGCTGATATAATAGCTCGTATCATGAAAACAACAATTTTTTTTTTAAAAGATTCCACTTCTTCTTCACATGGATTATAGATAGGCAGTGTTGTCATTTGTCAACTCATGAAACTCCTCCCCCACTCCTAAGTATTGTGATACCTCACAATCAAAAATATAGGAAACCATTAATTCTCCCAATAGTCAAATATTTACAGCTTGTTAAGTGTAGAGATAAATTTCACATATTGGTCTGACAAGACGGTAAAATATGGCCCCACCTATAGGATAAAATATCCTACATATAGATAAGAAGAGGTAGGTGAGAGAGTTTGATAGTCTTAAAGTTAGTTCCCAATGGAAGATTTATGGATTTCATTAAGCTTAGCTTAACCATGCATACTTCGTGTCAACTTTGTCTACAAGTAATGTCGTACATTGGGACAAGTTTAAGATTTAGGAATTTCTTTTTTTTTTCTTCAGATTATCATCCTCGCTAGGTAGAATGCCCTGTTGCCAACAAGCTTGTTCAGTGCTCCGACAGGTTTACCTATTCATACCACAGGCTGGTACCTGCTGCTAGCGGACCTATTCAGTATCCTGACGGGTTTGCCTCTTAGACCCTCAGAGACTGGCCCTCCATCTTTTAAAATTTTAATATAAGATTTCTTTGTGCAAGAAGATGGGGGGACAGCTCTGAAAAAACTTTTTCTCTCCTTTTTTTTTAATTGGGAGGGTATTTCTGTTAGAGGATGAATTTCCTTTATATATTCCTTATAGATTGTCCTGATGTAAGGGGTACTTAAGCGGACATGGCCTATCTAAATATATGATATAATCAATCATTTTTAGTGTGTAGTGGATGGTACCATTGGGAAAGAAAAGAAAGGTATCTTTAGGCTCAACTCACTTTCTTCTTTTTTAAGTTATTGTGATGTTTATATGGCTAACCGCTAATCAGACCTCCTTGTTACTCTTTAATAAAGATACTTTACTACTTATTCAGGGTTCTTGGGAAAACTGTACAAGTAACCTCTAAGCTTGATGGTTACAGTATCACTTCCTTATATCTAGTGGTGAAGGTTTAAGATAAACTTCCATTTAAGATGCCTTGAGAAAAAGAAGATGGAAATATTTGCAAAAAATGTGGCTAATTACAAGAAGTCATTGTTCAATTGATTCTTAGCAGACAACAAGGTTCAAATATAGCCATATTTTGAAGAAAAATCCTTCGTTTATATCTCCTTGAAACTGTCTACCCCTGGTGAAATAAATACCTATAGAAATCTCTAGAATTGCCTAACAAAATTCAAAATTATTTACATATGTACAGTAGAAAATTCGGAAAAACATTAAAGAACAAGGGGAAACTTACCCATCTACTAAGGCCATCGTCTTGTCAGTTGACATAACCTATAGAAAATATTCCTTGGAAGTGGGTCTGTGATAAATTTTGAGTCAATGTCCATTTACTACAAAGGAGACTTGTTCATCGTCAATTGTTTTGATTTTCACAACCCCATTGTCGTACATGGTGACTACCTCGTAAGGACCTCGTTAAGTTTTCCTTTGAAAGTTTTAAATTGGGAGTCAAACAACAAATCCCGATCACCAGGTTGGAAGCGTTTCTTCTTAATAAACTTGTCATGCCACTTGCTCCTCTGGTTTTGGACTAATATTGTTCGTTGGATAGCATCTTGCTTGATCTCATCCAACTCATTTAATTATAGGGCTCGTTTTTATGAGCCTCATCTAAGTTTAATCCCAATTCTACGACAATACAGAAGGTCCTTACTTGGAATTCTATTGGTAGAAGCAATTGTTTGCCATATACTAGCTCATAAGGGGTATGCCTAGTGGTGTTTCTCCAGATGGTCCGATATGCCCACAAAGCCTCTAGAATCCTATCAGCCTAATCCCAATGATCCAATTCAACAGTATTGGTTAAGATAACTTCCATAACTTTGTCTATGGACTCTACCTTAACATTGGCTTGTGGTTGGTATGGAGAAGACTTGCATTGCTTAATCTCATATTTATTCATTAGTTCTCTCATCAACATGGAAGTGAATTGAGTGCCTTGGTCTGTAAAAATTTCACAAGGAACACCAAATAGGGTAAATATGTCTTTATAAATGAATTTGACAACATATTTTTCTATAGCCCTGAATAAGGCTTTTGCCTCTACCCACTTGGTGACGTAATCTGTACAAACCAAAATATAAGTTTTTTTATGAGACATGGGTGAAATTGGTCCTACAAAGTCAAGGGCCCATTTCTTGAAAGGTTCTATCATGACTTGGGCATGCAAGGGAATCTCGTAAGCTAACATGGGTCTTCCTATCCTTTGAAAAATATTGCAACTCCTCACATACTTGACAGCATCCTTGAAAATGCTAGGCCAATAGTAACCTGAATGTAACACCTTATATGTTGTACGTTTGTCATAAAAATGGCCACCACATGGTCCATCATGACAACTTTGTAGTATTTCTGGTATCTTGTCTTCTCGGACACATCTACAAATGATCAAGTCTGGACCAGTATGAAAAAGGTCATGACCAACCCAAGAGTAATTGGCAATTTGTGTAATAATTCTACGCTTTTCATGAGGTGACAAATGATATGGTAAATTCCTAGTAGCCAAATAGTTTTCCATGTCTGCAAACCACAAGGTATTTATAGAAAGGAAAAAAAGGTGCTCATTTGGGAAACTATCATCAGCGGGAATATCATCATCCTCATTTTTTATGCGTGAAATAAAATCACCTACCAAATTCTCCTTTCTAAGTTGGTCAAGAACAGTGATATTAAACTCTTGCAATATCAGGAGCCACCTAGTCACTCGACCATTAGTAATGGGTTTATTCATGAGAAATATGATGGAAGAGTGATTTGTATGTACAAATACCTCATAACCTGTGATGTAGTGGAGAAACTTATTGATAGAATGAACTACTGCCAAGAATTCCTTTTCGGTAACTATATAATTTAACTCAGTAGGGGACAAGTTCTTGCTTACAAAATAAATGGCATAGGAATGTTGGTCTTCTTTCTGCCCTAATAATCCTCCTATTGCAGTGTCAGAGGCATCAATGGATATATGGAATGGGAGATCCCAATTGGTCCCTCTAAGAACTGGTGCCACAGACAATTTAGATTTTAGTGTTTCAAAGGCAACTTGACACTACTTAGTCCAAATAAAAACAACATCCTTTATTAATAATCCAAACATGAGTGAAACAATCTTTGTGAAATTTTCAATAAACCGCCGGTAGTATCTGGCATGTCCAAGAAAGCTTCTCACCTCTTTCTGAGTCTTGGGCAGTGGACATATGAAGATGACCTCAATCTTCAAAGGATCGACTTTAATCCCTTTAGATGAAATGTGATGTCCTAGAACCACTCCTTCAGTCAACAATATTTTTCATTTTTCGTGACTTAAAGACAGGTTCATTTCTTGGCATATGATAAGGACTTTTTCTAAATTATCTAAGGCTTCCTGGTAAGTATTTCCATATACTGTGAAGTCATCCATGTATACCTCCACACAATCATGAATAAGATTAGCAAATATCCCTAGTACTGCTCGTTGAAATGTGGCAGGAGCATTACATAATCCAAATGGTAAGACCCTATAGGCATAGGTGCCCCAAGGAAAAGTAAAGGTAGTCTTGTCCTGATCCTTGGGTGCAATGAGAATTTGATTTTACCTGCTATATCCATCTAAAAAGGAGAAATATTTCTTTCCAGACAGGGTATCCAAGACTTGGTCGATGAACGAAAGAGGAAAATACTCCTTCAGAGTGGCCTTGTTAAGTTCCCGGGAATCAACACAAATCCTCCATTTCTCGGTCACTTTCTTTGGAACCACTACAATAGGGGATACCCACTTACTATCGGAGATGGGCTAAATAAATCCGACATTTAATAACTTTTGGATCTCCTCTTTTACTATATCTTTGAGTGTTGGGTTCATCCTTCTTTGGGGTTTCCTAAAAGGCCTTACTTACCCCTAGGTATATATGTGATGGATACATGTGTCAGGGTGTATACCCTTCATGTTAGTGTATTCCCAGGCAAATTCCCCTCATTGTTATTTAAGGATACTTACTAACTGTTTTTGTTGGTCTGCATCTATCCCGGAGTTTATATGTAGAAATTTTCCTGGACTAATCTCATAGGGCATGGTATAAGATGTGGTAGACTCATTTATCTCTAAGATGAAAGATGTCGAAGACAAAATCGATGGGTCTAATTGTTCCTGAAATTCTTCCTCAAACATGTACTCAAATTGGGGAAAATATTGTGGAAAATCAACACATGTGATAGAATAAATAAACTGGTTTAGTACATTTTCCGTTTTGTGCTCCTAAAGTGCCCATGAATGATCACTTAGCAACATAGGTTCTTCCCATTCTTCATTCGCGTATGTAAATTCAAGCCACCATATATTTTCCATTATAGGTTGATATGGAGGATATATGGTGAGCTTCTAGATAGAGAGTCCATTTGAGATGGTCATTTCTCCATCTCTACAACCAATAAATGCATTAGTTGTGGCTAACCAAGATCTTCCCAAAATAACGGGATGGACTTTGGTAGGATCCTTTGAGTGGATGACAAGGAAGTCTACTGGGTACTGCCATGAGGCTAAAGTAACTGTGATATCATCCAAAATTCCTTCAGGTATAACCCTGTTCTTATTTGCTAATTCCAAAATGGTTGGGGTGGGTCTAAGAAGAGGTTTTAACTGTAATTCCTCCAATGTAGTAACAGTAATAAAATTGATGGCTTCCCCTAGGTCTATGAGAGTGTTCCCAATGAAAACCTCATTAATGGTTATGGTCACTATGGGGTTTCCTGGGTTCACATATTTTGCTACCTTAGGCTACTTTGATATGTCCTCAGAAAGTTCTCCTATCAAATGTAATGTTGGAGGATATTTCTGCTTCCTTCCTCCCTTATTAATACACAATTATTTTACCACCTTACTGTAGATTGGAATATCCTTAATGGCTTGTAGAAAAGGAATCTTGACACAAATATTCTTCAATTCATTCAAGATGTCAAATTTCGGTCGGGTAGTAGGTTTCTCGATTACTAATCTTTATGGATAAGGAGGGGCCTTCGTAATTTGTGAAGGTTCATTTAGGGGAAGCTTTGGTTCTTGGTCCTTAGGAATAATAACATCTTCCCACCTAGTGTCATCCGTGGCTTATTTGGGGGTTTCCTCTTCTTCTGCTTCCTGGATGACTACTGAATGTCTCTTCCTACCCAAAAATTTTCTCGACCTTAGTTGAATCTCCTACAATGGAACAAGAGAAATAACATATGTCAGGAAGGCCTACATCTCAACATTGTGAAGAGGTTGAGTGGGCTTATTATTGGGATTGGGAATTGATTGTGCCGGTAATAATGTTGGTCTTGGGGAGATTTCATTTTGATATTGTTGCAGTTATTGTTGTGGAATAGGAGGTAAATGTGGTGCAACAAAACCTGGCAGAAGCTGCGGGATGCTCGATGGAAACTGAGGATAAGGATGGTTGATCATAGGGGCATGTGGAGCTTCAGGATTCCCTTGGTTATGACCTCCTCTCCATCCTTGAATCCAAGGATGGTGATACTGTGTAGACCAACTTTTCCAACTTGGTGAGTTCCACAGTTGTGTTTGTTGATAATAGGGTGGAGCTTGAGGTTGTAGATCCAGATATGTAGGTTGATTCCTAGGTTTCCATCGCCTCCTAAGTGCATAAGAGAACTCCCCTGGATCCCCACTTCTATAGATGGCTAGAAAACCGGGCAATGATGGACATTTTTCAGTTGAGTGGTCTTCCGTGCAGAAGCCACAAACTGAAATGTTATCTAATGGGAATTCCCTTGAGGAATGCTTCCTGCTACATCTTGGGAAAAATATGCTAATTGCTGCATTTTCCTCCTCCTATTTCTTTTTAATCTTTAGGGTGTCCAACTGGGAACCTATTTTTCTTAGGATATCTATCTTTAAGTTCTCTAAAAGGTTCCCTATCTCTACTCTTGTGATACCACCTGAACTAACTGGTTTTAAGTTTCTACTATAAGGATCCCGAATATTCTTTCTTGTTTTATCTCTACTCCTCGAGTAATTCTTACACATTTCACAGATTTCGGCAAAATGTTTATGGAAGATATCACCTAATTCCATTAGGTTAAGTATATCCAGGTATTCCTCTCAAATCCATTTAAGGAAAAGAGGCCTAACTGCATCATTTGGAAGGTCATGGTATTTTGATTTTTGTGAGATATAAGTGAACTGTTCCATATAATCCTCGAGTTTCACGTCCTCTAACTGCTAGATTTTGAAAATATCATTACGAGAATTCTTGGATTTGCAGTAATCTTGGTACTTCTTAAGAAATATATCTTTGATGGATTCCCAAACCTAATACTGGACTCTCCCAACCCCATGAACCATCGTAGTGCAAAGTCCTTGAGGGTGGCAGGAAAGAGTTTCAGTTTTTGGGCATCTTGTAAGTAGTTATAGCTCTTAAAAAAGATGTCAAACTCAAATAGGAAGGTATTTGGGTCTTCACTGCTCTTACCATAAAAGGTGGGCAGTGTCGAGAGGGGAATGTTTTTCATATTGACATTTTGTGTGGTGTCCAAAATTGGAAACCCGAAGGTGGTTTCGGTTTGGTTTCCAGCTTCTTCTCCCTCCTCGTGTCTTACATTGTTGTGATCCTCTTGATCATCCATACCGGTTTGGTTTCCAAAAAGAGAGTACCTAGGTGGTTTTATCCTTGAAGAGAACAAAGTATCCCAAGGTTCTTGACTAAGAAAGGTATCCCTCTGATGGGAAGGTCTTTGTACTGCTTGGATGTCTGGGACTCTACTCAAGCCAATTGAGATTATTGGTGCCAAAGTTTCTGTCTCAATTTGAGAAACAATTATATTGGCTTAACTACCAAACAAAGTATTCACTTGTTAAGGGTCTATGATGTCTACAAAGTTAGGATCTCCTGATGGTGGTAAGAAAACAAAAGTTGTGTTGGTTGGTTCTATGAAAGGCTCGAGTGGTATTTCCTCCTATCCCACTATTAATGATCCTTCAATTTTCTCTTCTATAGTGCTCCATGTTTTAGTCTCTTTAGAGACTGCTTTATCTCTTTGGGGTGAGCTAGCTCTTGCTTTTCGGTATCGGTCTACGAAGTTTATGAGTGGAATTTTCCTTCCCCTGAAAAGGTCGAAAGGGACCTTGGTTGAAAGGTCTGATTTGGTTTTAATGTATCAACCCTTTGGGTCCCTAGGTTTGTTCATGAAAGAAAAAAAAAAGAAGAAAAAATACCATTGGGTTTGGGGGAACCTGCTATAACAAATGCACATGTTCTTACCTCTCGTCTTAAATTCCCCCCGCCACCAAACTAATTCTAAGGTTTAGAAATGATCTATCTTCTAATTATTTCCTACCTTGAAACAAGTCCCCCACAACGACGCCAAAAAATGATGGGTGTTCTATATGCACTAAATCCCTCAATTAAATTGTCAACCCGGGGTAAGTAAACTTAGAGTTGTAGCACTATATGTTCTAAGGAAGAAAATCTAGAGGGGGTATAGTCTAACTAAGGAGATGGTGTATATTAGGTCTTATCTAATTAAACAAAGAACATCAAGCAACAAACCCTATCAAGGAACTTAAACTATTTACCCTAAGAAACTTTTAAACAATGGATCTATGGATTGTTCCTAAAGAAGAAAATGAAAAACCTACTTTGAACAAGTTAATTTAATCAATCTAATGAACAAAAGAAGGTAATCTATTTAATATATTCAACTTAATGAGCAATAGCAACAACAAATTAATCAAATCAATCTATTAAGCAAACAACTAACCTATTAAAACTTATTCAACAAGTAAGCTAATCAAAACTACTCAACAGGTAACTATCCGAAACTATTCAGCAAGTGAACTCTATTCTTAAGATAAAACTCATAATTATTTCTAATCTGCAAAGTGAAATGTTAACCTATTTAATTAAAAGCATCATGACAATATTAAAAGATTAATCAACAACTATTCTTAATCTACAATAATAGGAAACTTCAAATATGATGCTTATGTCATCGGTGTCTTATGACATCACGATGGCATCTAACGATTAGTGATAGCTCAAGATGAACAATTTCAATATTGACTTCTATGGAGAAATCAAAGGTATGAATGAAGCAATCTAACGAGAGCTTAGCCATCATAGAAGAAATATTAACTATCCTGAAAAATCCATGTGATCTCTCAATTTATGCATTAATCATCAATAATGGGAAAACATTATTCTACTTAATTCAAATGCACTCTTATGATATTTAAGCAAATTCATACAATTAGAAACTCATAACTAAAAGATTAACTCAAACTCAAACTTCTAATTAAAATTGCAATTCAAATCTAGAACAGAAATTTCATAAACTAAATTAAGCTAATCCTATTATTAAAAAGTCAAATTGCAAATTGAAATGCTTACAAAAACATAATTCAAATTCTACTTCTAACTTAACATACTACAACAAAATTGATAAGAAAACTAGATTCAGGAAAGCATGACTAAACTGAGAATCAAATTAACAAAACTCATAACTACTAATCCCTTACCAAAGAAACTTTGTACTCTGTGTTAGATTAATACTCTGTTTTACCTATTCTATTTCATCCTACAAGAATTCAATTTAACATTTAACACATAACAAGGTTAGAAGCTTGCAAGTTATTCTCTAACAATTACAAGACACAACATATTAACAACTATCTCAAGCAACCTACAAAAAGGAAATTTAAACCATTAATTGATGAACAACAAACACACAACATGTAAAATGATAAAAACACATATAACAGAAAATGAAGGAAATGGAAATTGCACAACTGAAATATACAAGCTATCTATCTAAATATTCACCTAGAGCACTGGTGGCCCCCCCCAGCAGGTCGTGGCTACTCCTCAACAAAAAATCGTGAGCTAAATCAACACGGTTCTTATCATTAAATAAAAAATGCAATCTAGCACAAGTTTGTGGAAATGTCTGAGTTTACACAACAAAACAATTCTAACAATCCTTGACACTTTGTCTGACCACTACTATGGTATTTATAAGAGTTTCAATTTGAGAGGTCGACCACTAGAAGGGTCGACCTCCTCTAAAAATGTTGAATTTCATTAAATATGCTATAACTGCCTTTGGCTTCTAGAAACTGAATGAGCCACTCAACGCTCAACATAACTTCTTGATCTAAGGTTTTAAGAGCTCAATAGTTGGAGGCCATGAGGGTGAACAGAACCCATGTTGTCGATTCGCCCAACACAGGCCGCCAATATAACAACTGCCAACTAGCCCACGTTTTTAGTGTTGGATGTAGTGTCAGATGAAGTACCGTACACAACATCGTATGGAGTACCGGATGAGCTACTGGATGGAAAAAATCCTTGCGAATTTTCCCTATGACACACAGATCATGTATCATCTTTTTGTAATCATTAAATCGAATTGAATTAAACTTAAAACCATCACAAAACATCAATTTGCACATACCTGGTATAGCTATGACGAATTGATATAAAATCCATCAAAACTTCTTCAAAATGGTTAAATACATATATAATACCGGTAAAAAAAGGATTTATTCATCACCATTAATTAACCAAATCACGAGCCCAACAATGTTTATATTCTATCAAGCAGATAGGTTGTTGGAAATACTGAGAGGGGAGTGAATCGATATTTAGAGAAATTAGTATTTTTGAACTTGTACTTCAATCAGATCATGTATTCAATTTATATCCAATCAACAATGAATACTATTCAATGAACAATGAAGAATAATATAAGAGATACAACAATACACCATGCATAGTATATAAGAAGTAATCATGTATTATTGTTCAAAGGAAGTAATGACTTCCAAAGGTAGCTACAACTTCCAAATATAAAGGGAGGGATAAACCTCCAAAAGGAAGATACAATCCTCCAATATCAAGAGAGGGTTTACCTATCCATCCTTTCCCATTCCTTCCACCCAACAATATATAAGTGATAATAAAGCTTCACATTAAATTATCACCTTCAACCAACCATCACATCGAACCTAATAATGCTTCTTGAGACTTCTTCAACTTCTGCAATTCTTCACTTCTTGGAATACTCTAATCCCATAGATAATATTAATCAATGTATTCTCTAAAACGCCTCCAAGTTTCACTACTTGAATCCTCCCAGAAAAGGAGTTATACAAAAAATGGTAGACCTTATTCAATTCTGGTTTATTCAGGAGAGCGAACTTGTACAACATGCCCCGCACTCAATATTTAAAATACGATTATGAAATTCATAAAAAGGAAACTAAAACCCATACTCTTTTCAATTCAATTGGTATCACTTCATTTGGATTATCTATGAAGACATTATGATGGTTTTACCCTGAACACTTGTTTATGACTAGCTTCAGGACTAGTCAAAAACCCTATCTTCCACAGAGTGTATCTCCAAAATTATAGTGAATAAAGAGTGGAAATTTTTACCATAGGTACCTAGATATGTATTCTCAATAGCCTTTGAATTTCACCATATGAACCATTCTAGAAACAAAGTTATAGTGAAAATGGTAAGATGTCCTATAAATAAAATACCTTAGAACAAATCACCAAAAGACTTCATCCTCTCTTGAAATTCAGCCTTCTTTACTTTAGATTTACTCATAAATTCGACTTATATCTCCTTGTTCATTAATAAACTTTTGTGTGTTGAAAAATTGATGTATAATGAGATGTATTTATACCCTTTATGTCACTTCCTTTTAACATTAGGGTCGACATGTAGTTTATTCTTCAATTCACATTTTCATCATCAAAAATTCATTTATTCTCAATCGTGAGGATCCACATGACGTGCCACATACCACCGGAAGTGGCATGAATTAAAATATCCATCCATGGGTGTTGTATATACATGTGTAATTTCCTTCATTTCTATCTACTTCGATCAATTGTTGGGTCCAAAATCCAATGGCTAGGGTTTACATCAATGACTAGGGCTGACATCAATGACAACAACCAATATTCCAACAATCTCCCCCTTTTTCATTGATGGCAACACTCATGCTCCCCCTTTCATCATGATCAAAATATCTCTCCCCCTTTAACATAAATGGAAAAGAGTGAGGATGCTCCCCCTGAGTTCAATGGCATAAGGTGAGCTTCTTATTTGGGGCTGCTCCCCCTCAACGCGTGGCACTCAATAATAGTTCATCCTTATTTTTAGTATTTGGGAATTTTCTTCCTTGGAATCCTTTTGTGTGGCTTCTGGATTCCCTCTCTTCTTCATGTCTAGGATGTATATGTTTTTTGGTCTTCTTGTTGCAGTTCCAAAAAAGATTCCTGATTTATTTTCTCTGATTTTACTTTTTCAGGAGTCAAACGTAAGAGTGTATCCTTGATCACATATTTTGCTGACACTGAGGATATTATGCTTCAGATCTTCAACAAATAGGACTTTTCCTTCATTTAAATTTTCACTTCCAACCTTTACAATTCCTTTTCCAAGTATTTTGGTAGATGAGTCATCTCCAAATGCAACATTTTCACCCTTTTTCTTCAAGCTGACGAATTTGATTTGATCTATGGTCATATGATATGAGCACCCACTACCTATGAGCCATGCATATTCTTCTTTACATTTTTAGTGACCAATTCTATTCGACAGTTTCCATTGTGTGGAATTTCTTTCCTTTTCCATGCTATAGTTGGTATTGGGACATTTGGCGTAGGATTATCTTCCTTCATCTCTCTGTAATCTCATTCTTTGTGACCAAGATTTTTTTCACTTGTAGCATACAATATTTTGATCCATTAATGGGTCAAATGGATTATAATTTATGTTGACAGGTCTGCGAAAATTTCCATATCTACTATTTGCACCATTCATGTATATTGTGTAGTTATTCCTTTCATTGATTCTACAATTGATTGCCTTGTGTCCAAAATTTCCACAAGTATAACAATGTCCAATAAAGAAATTTTGATACTTGGCAGTAAGTGATCTTCTTATTGGTGTGGTCCATCTAGTTTCACAATCTATTCTTTTTTAGTTTCTATCATAATGATTGCTTTCATACCTGATGGGAGAGGATATTCTTGATGTCTCATTCCTTCTGAATTCTAGTGTTGTATCTGGTTGTTCAACTTGCTCTGGAGTGTTGGTTTCATCCTTTTAATCTTCCTTCTCTTGTTTTATTGTCTTCAAACTTTCATTGTATCCTAGTCCTGTCTTATCGTTCAAAGATCTTTGATTGCTAAGGATCTCATCTAATTTTTCAGTGTTTTTTTTTAACTTCTTCAACTTTTATTTAGAAATCTTGTGATCATCATCATGGTTTTCTTGGGTTATGAACATGACTTCTCCTCCATCATTATCTTCTTCATCACTCTCATCTGAAGAGATGTCATCATCGTTGGAGTAGAATATCGTTTTATTGTTGAGACTTCTCTTTTTATAGTAGCATTTTTCAGCAATATGCCCTCTTCTACCACAGTTAAAGCATTTTAGAGGAGACTTACCTTTGTATCTGCTAGTTCGCTTCTGGATCCTTTTTAAAAAATTTGTTATTTATTCATCAAGGCCGTTATCCTTGTCTTTTGTCTTCTTTATGGATTTAAAGGTTGCTTCATTGTTTGGTTGGTCACTTTCTATACATGTTCTTATTTCATATGCTATAAGAGACCCATGTAATTCATCCATTGTCATTTTGGTCAAGTCCCTATTTTGTTCAGTGGCAGAGACCTTAGCATCATAATTCAAGAGAAGTGATCTCAACACTTTTTGTACAACCAAGGATCCATTAAGTTCTTCACCTAATCCTCTGATAGAATTAACAACTTCATCAACTCTAAGAAAATAGGTTGCAATATCTTCCTTTTCATCCATCTTCAAATTTTCAACTTATGCTCTATGTCGTTGAATCTTGACCTGATTAAGTTTTGGATCACTTTCATAGATACTCTTGAGTTTGTCCCATACTTCTTTAGTAGTGTTTCATACCATCCCTTTTCTAGCAATGTTTGGTGCTAATGCTCCTAGAATAACATGTCTGGATTTTGAATTACAAATCATAAGCTTCTTCTCATTTGGATCGGTTGGAGCATTCTTTGGGATTACATAGCCATTTACAACTAAGTACCAAATTTCTACTCCCAAAGTTGTTCGGTAATTTTTCACTCTATCACTCCAGTATGCATAATTGCTTCCATTAAATCATTGAATCCCATTTGGAATGTGTTGATGGTCATCCATCTCTGCTCAAAATTTTTCTTCCAGTGGTTAAATTGTTCTGAAGGCAACCTGCTCTGATACCAATTGTTGGAAATAATGAGAGGGGGGTGAATTAATATTTAGAGCAATTAGTATTTTTGAACTTGTACTTCAATCAAATCATGTATTCAATTTATATCCAATCAACAATCAAAAATATCCAATGAACAATGAATAATGGTATAAGAGATACAACAATACACCATGCAAAGTATATAAGAAGTAACCATGTATTATTGTTCAAAGGAAGCAATGACTTCCAAAGGTAGATACAAATTCCAAATATAAAGGGAGGGATAAACCTCCAAAAGGAATATACAATCCCCCAATATCAAGAGAGGGTTGATCTCTCCATCCTTGACCCTTCCTTCCACCCAAGAATATATGAGCAATAATAAAAATTTACATTAAATTATCACCATCAACCAACCATCACATAGAACCTAATAATGCTTCCTGAGACTTCTTCAACTTTTGCAATTCTTCACTTCTTGGAATACTCTGATCCTATAGATAATATTTCTCAATGTATTCTCTAAAACTCTTCCATGTTTCACTCCTTGAATCCTCCCAGAAAAGGAGTTATAGAGAAAATGGTAGACCTTATTCAATTCTGGTTTATTCAGGAGAGCGAACTTGTACATCATGCCCCATGCTCAATATTTAACATCAAATTATTAAATTCATACAAACGAAACTAAATCCCATACTCTTTCTAATTCAATTGGTCTCACTTCATTTGGATTCTCTATGAAGACCTTATGACTGTTTTACCCGGAACACATGTTTATTCTTAGCTTCAGGACTAGTCAAAAACCCTATCTTCCACAGAGTGTATCTTAAAAATTTTAGCGAATAAAGAGATGAAATTTTTACCACAGGTACTTAGATATGTATTCTCAATAGCCTTTGAATTTCACCATTTGAATCGTTCTAGAAACAAAATTATAACAAAAAAGGTAAGATGACCTGTAAATAACATACCTTAGAACACATCACCAAAAGACTTCATCCTCCCTTGAAATTCAACCTTCTTTACATCAGATTTCTGTAGAAATTAGACTTATATCTCCTTGTTCATTAATAAAATGGTGTGTGTTGAAAAATGGATGTATAATGAGATGTATTTGTACCCTTTATGTGACTTCCTTTTAACATTAGGGCCGACCTGTAGTTTATGCTTCAATTCACATTGTCATGTTTTAAAATTCATTTCTTCTCAATCGTGAGGATCCACGTGGCTCACCGCATACCATCAAAAGAGGCATGATTTATAATATCCATACATGGGTGTTGTATCTGCATGTGTAATTTCCTTCACATCTATCTACTTCGATCAACTGTGGGGTCCAAAATCCAATGGCTAGGGTTGACATCAATGACTACAACCAATGACTAGGGTTGACATCAATGAAAACAACCAATATTCCAACACGGGTTTCCTTTCACACTCCAAAAGCTAAATTAACAAGGAATCCCACAGTCAGTCATATTTTGGACTTCATTCGTGAGAAAGAACTTAGGAGAGTACAATTTCAAATATTTCATTGATCAATTCATCTATCCAGCTACTTGTTTGTTGAGCAACAATATAAAACCCATGGTTAGTGAAGAGATTTAGAAGGTTTTACATCTAACTGGTCAAGCCAAGACATGTGACTAGTATTTATACCAGGATTATATAGAAATAAGTGTGTATGGACGTGAGATGCCACCATACGAGTTTCCTAAATACCTCCCAATGAGGATTTTTGCATTGGAGTACACAAGATAGATGATAAATTTAGATGAAAATCATTTTGTAGAAGCAAAGAAGAAATCTCAATTCAGAATCAAAACCCATATTGGACCAATACAACAGGTGAATAAGAAAACATCCTCTTGAGACATATGAAGTTTCCTTTAAGCTTCACTTGGTCATATGACCCATTTGGCATCATTCTTGACCTAAGGACCAAACAAAAGACCACTCCTTATGTGCACATGCAAAGGCCAGAGATTGAAAAATACATGAATCGGGCTAAGTGGGAAGAAAACACCTTGCAAGAAGTAGAAGAACAACCTATATCTATGACCACTTCACAAACCATCACACCTCAGAAAAAAGAAGAGAAAATACCAATGAATGAAGACTCTCCTTTAGTCACAAAGGTCTCAATATATGATTTTCAAGTATATAGGAAGAAGGATAAAACCATTCCTACAACAGGTTTTCTGAGAGAAGGAGAAATGTAGTCTACAATAATCTTGCAAGGACCACAGTCTTCAACATAGTCAACCAGTTTGTTTGCAGGATCTCCATCATCATCAACTTCAAAAAGGAATCCAAACACAACTCTAATAGCTGAATCAATTCATGGATAAAAGGAGTCATATATTTTTGACAACTATAAGGAAATTAAGCAAAAGAATGAACTTCTCAATAACAATACTTATACTCAATTCTGGAAATAAAATTCTACTGCTCAGCACATAATTTTGTCATCCTTTTACATAGCGAAGGGAAGAATGAAAATGGAATTATTACAGGCATAGGTCCCCGATCCAAAGACAACAACTAATTACAAGAAGACTTCATTTGAATTTGATACGAAGGATGTCCATGCTATTTATTAGATGGATATGCATAGACAGACAAGGAAGATGATTTTTTAAACCATGACAAACACCTCAATGACAACTTCCAAATTACAGGTATCACTGACTAATATCCAATCTCAATTAAATATTGAAAAGATCTCTTCTTTGGCCAAGGATAATAATATAAAATCATTAGAAGAATTAGTTCTAAAGATTGGATATGACCTAGCTAATGTCAAAGAAGCAAAAGAGTTGATAAAGAAGAAGAATGTTGATATAGCATCACTTAGGAAACAACTAAAACTTCTAGCAACAAAGAATTCACAGACTAAAGAAGTGGCTGAGACAGAGAGCCAAAAAGAAGAAATGCTCAAATTGATTATGGAGCAAAATGCACATATTAGGGATATGGAAGTAGAGATGGACAATTTGATCAAGGAAAAA
This sequence comes from Picea mariana, assembly GCA_032191745.1. Taxonomy (NCBI): domain Eukaryota; kingdom Viridiplantae; phylum Streptophyta; class Pinopsida; order Pinales; family Pinaceae; genus Picea; species Picea mariana. The sequence continues at coordinate 201,003 of JASDQU010736310.1, read as the reverse complement.
GAGAAGAATGCACAATTGGCCATAATTCCACTAGATGAAGTTCCCTTGATAGGGATAAGAACTGCAAAAGTTTCTACATCAACATCAACCCCGACACAAACTTCAAATGATTATGATAAATTGGTGAAATATATGGAGGACATGTCCATACAAGGAGCATAAATCAAAAAGTTATAGGAAGAGGTAAAGTCATTACAAGAACAGAAAGAAAGGGTCAAGACTTGTCATCAGGAAGATATACATAAATCTCAGAGTCTTAGCCAACAAATTCAACGATAAGGAAAAGAAACAACCATGGAAAATACCTTAGCCGAAGATAAGTAAAATATATTGATATACATCAATAAATCAATTACAAATATTTAGCCTTCTATACAGATCATCTTTGAGCAACATGAGTTAATTCAGAAAACTATAAGAGCCATTGAAATCATCAAGGAAGAATTGGGAGAAAATCCAACAGAAGCCACAGATATCATCAAGTTTCTAAATTCTAAAAACAAACAGGAGTTAGAAGAGATAGAGATAGAAGACAAAACTGAAACTATCTTGGAAATAAAAAAGTTTCTAACTAAGAAAGGCCTCATGTTACAATTGGAAGAAAAAATTCAGGTTATGGAAACATGTGTGCATAGTTTCTTCAACAATTTTGAGGTGCTAAACAATAAAGGAATACCTGGTTTGTTAGTATTAAATGACAAGTTAATCACCTTGCCCGATTATAACCAGAAATTAAAGAGAGTGGCAAAAGTCAATTCAAAATTTGCAGGAATACAAGGAAGCATCATTGGGAAAGCATTCCTGGAAATGTTGCAGTTTGATTTGAACATTCAGCATGAAATCACACATATTTTCATCACCAAACACATTTTTTCTAAATACACAGAGATGGATGAAATTTACAGAAAATTACTCAAAATATCAATCCCAAGTAAAAAGAGGTGGGACAAACTATGTGAATTACTTGAGTAAAGATGCGTTCTATTTTTTAGCAGCAAGGACCAACAACCAAGTAGAAGTCAAATGGACAGATCATCAACAACTTCCATCAAATCAACACCAGAAATCCGAACAGATCTAAAGATTCCTATATTTTTGTAATTAGATACATAATTAGTTTAGATATCCCTAATTTATATCCTGATCATTTATGACTGGATATTTTGTAAATAAATGTATAAATACTTCTCCTTTCGAAGTATCGAGGGTTCATTTTTTCATCCAAGAAAGGTACTTTGTATCATTCAAGAGAATCAACCAGTAATAAAAAAGGATCTTTCACAGGATTCTCATGACAGACTGTTGGTGAAGTGAATCTTTCTAAGTTCATGTTTTCTTTCTTTGTTTTCATTCTTATGTGTTTCTAATTCTAATTATTCAAAATAAATATAACGAACATAAGTTATTTTAATATACTTTGTTTTTGGCTTTGAATAATTTCTATGTTTTAAACTGAAATTAAATAAAAAAAAATCTTTATTGCTCTCTTTACTTGATGGAATTCCTCTCACTTATTCCTATTCATTTCATCCAAATTTACCAAATCCAAACAGTTTAACTATCTTTCCTTGTAAAGAAACTTTATAAAAAGTTGAAACAAATCCCTATTTTAAGAGACGGTCCTAATATCCCAATGGTGATCTAAGCATTCAATCAACCAAATATTTCAAGAAAATAAACAAATCCTGAACTATCATAACTAGCCTAATATTTTAATCTAAAAATATATATAAATATTACAGAAAGATTCCTCTCTGAAGCTGGCAAGGATAGATCCCAACTTCCAAAGTGGTTTTGTGTTACCTCTATCCTTTCTTCTACAACCTCTAAAAATTATAGAGTGATAACAAGAGAAGTGAAGTCTGAAGGACTTAACACCTAACGACCTTCCTCCTTCTCTTGATCAAACGACTGTGAGGGAATCCAACTCCTCCCGAGAATATCTTTCCTGTTTGACCCTAAACAAAGGGATTTCCCCTCTACTTGTGTTCCTCCTTGGACACTTGCGCTTGCTATCCCTCCTTGATCTTTGTCACTTGAATGAATCGAACTCTGGCGCACACTGTACGCTTTCTCCTGAGCTTGCGACTTGGAAAATTGACCCGCGCACTCTTTGTGCTAACTCTCCTAATATTTATCAACACTTAATGAAGTGTTTACTTTGTACACTCCTTAAAATGGTCTCTCCTTTGAGATTTTACGCTTCTCTGAGTGTAGGTTCACTCCTTGTGCTTTCTCTATGCAAACCTGCACTATCTCTCCTAAGCTTCTGAACTTGTAGATGGTTTGTCCTCCGCACTCCTTGCATTAGCACTATCACTCATAGAATCATGATTATTAGAAGAGAAGCAATTGAAACTTATACCAATATTAATAAATCATTCAATAAAACATTGATATATCCATTCATACACAAAAATAAAAACACAACATCTCATGGGATATTTAATTACAACATCCTCAAAATTAAGTTGACGCACCCTCCTTAGGGTCCAAACCAGTTTACAGTGTGTTGCAATAGATGTTGAGTCATCTTCAAACAAGCCTCATTAATAGTGATGATGATGATCTTGCATCACCAAACATATGGAATCCATATTATCTACTAGAGTGAAGGTATCTTCATATTCAATGGTGTGAAGTTGTTGAAAGACTTTGGTGACTAGCCTGGATTTGTATCTACTAACATGTCCATCTGTTATGCTCTTGGTCCTGTACACCCATCTGCACCAGACAAGTTACCTTCCTGAAGGAATGGGAACCAGATCCCAAATCTGGTTCACGAGGAGGCAGTTGTACTCCTCCTTCATGGCAGATTCCCAAAAGGGATTCCCAACATCCTTTCCATAGGATTGTGGATATGAATATTGAACCAAGGAAAGATTCCTAGGTGGCATCAGGTTAGTAGTGGTGAGCACAAGAGGAGGCTCCTCAAAATCAAATCGAGTCCTCTTGGTATCAGTTGGATCCCCAACAAGATATCGTGCATCTTGAAGTGTAGTCTTGGCCCACTTGGGCCTTGGCTCTGGCTCTACATATGCATCTATGTGCACTGACTCAACATCTAATTATATTGACTCATTATCTGAATTATTTGAATCCTTTGAATAAAAAATCTCATCTGAAGAAGAATCAACAAGTGCATGCTCATAATATCTGATAGGTGGAAGAACAAAAGTGTCTGCATGCATCTCCCGAGGTGCATGCAAGATACTTTCCTTGAATTTATAATGACCCTCAATGGTCAACAATAATGTACAAGAATACTACGTAAGCAATGTGCAATTTTTCCCTTTTTTATTTTAAATTTATTTAACATTTCAATATTCAATCATTGACCAAATCATCAACAACAAATCATAATAATTGATTCCATCACTAGTCATAACAAGAGGAAAACTCCAAAGAAAAGTCAAGTAATTACAAGAAAATATACCACCCTTTAATCAATTACTAGCGTCAATAAGAAAGAGTTAATTGTAATATGTAAAAATCGGTATTTGACAAATAATCAAGAATCCATTAGTTTGGGAATATGATATTAAGTCTTTTCTTATCCACAAGCCTTACAATATGAAATTTTTATTCCGTACAAATTTTTTTACTAGACAAAAACCTTGCCAAGCCTAAAGGAGAAGCATAATAATCTAAACATAAGGAGCATGAAATGAAAAACTTTTTCCATCAATATTAGGTAGTGGTTATTTTATTATTAATAGATCTCGAATGGATTTTCTTTAAATTATTATTTCATTCTTAAGAAAATACATTTGCTTGGGAACTTATTAGTTCCTATAGTCTTAACTTTAATAACTATTATAAGAGAATATATTATTAATATTGTTTGGGTATTATGACCATCAATTATCTCAATTTAAATTATACTTCAACCCAAGGAGTACAACGAAAATCCGATCAATAGAGTACCACCAAAAATCCCTTCCACTTATACATTATCAATTTGACCCTTAAAATATAAACAAGAAGGGAATCTAATAAATGATTAATGAAATGAATAACTAGAACAAGAAGTAATAATCCATTGATAAATTATCCTACCTTCTATTGAAACAGAAGATGCACTTGATTAATGTAATATTATGGCTCATAATAATATGAATTGAAATCTATTAGGCCACATTTTATAAGTTTAACACAGTCAAGAGAGATATCCATTTTACGTGTTCATATTTCTAATTGGGAGTGTCGCTCTTGGTCTGTAATGTAAGGAATAAATTGTGCAACATACATTAATTTATGTATATCTATATATATTTACATATATATATATATATTCTTAAATTATGACTAGTGCTTATTCTTATGATAGAAGGGATCGTAACCACCGAATGTATGTGTGTACGTTTTAATTTGACTAAAGTTGATGTATAACAATATGACAACAAAAAATTTGTTCATTGAAATACAACAATAAGAAACTCGCCATGTCATACACATCAATTAAAAATGTGAAGGTTATCAAAAGATTGCATCGGAACTCGATCCATGCATAGCAGTCTATTAGTCTTTGTGCCAATAAGTAGGGAACAAGAATATCTAAACAAGTGTTACTGGTCACAACAACAATTAACTCCAAGCTTTTGGCGTCAGTGGCCCAACTGCCCAAAGTCAAATATTTCTACTGAAAATCATTGGAACACTTGTACTAGTTAAACATTTACGTTATGTCACAAGCCTAATTGTAGTCAGCCGAAATTTAATCCTACACCACAATTTGAACATATACTCAAACAAAAACATTACAAAAGATACCCCATTATGGAAACTTGGAACAATAGAAGACTTTACAATAGCTACTCAGACTGAGGTTTTTACAGAAGAGCCATCACAATTTCTATTATATGGTGCTTGACACTTCGAGTGAAGAATACTCTACCCATCCAGATAGAAAAATCATTAAATTCCTTAGCTCAAGGTTTGACTAACTCTAGTTCCTTCTTTCTCTGGTAATGAGAGGACTATGATAAGTTAGAGTAGAAAATGGCATGGAAGAATGCTTCGAGCCATTGAAAAATCATACTGAGTAGGAAAGAAGTTTTGAGCTTAGAATAGTTTATTAATTATCGTGGATATAAGGTAAGTATTAACTCAACCCTCAACTCGCTTCCTGTAAAGCTCAAGTTTGAGGGGCACATTCTCAATTATGATCAGTTTCTGGTAAAAAGAGATTTGAGAAATGTAACATACCCAGCCCCTCAGGGTGGCCATGCTAACCTGTAATGTGCCTAGCCACCCATAGGTTGGCCATGCTACTCCAAAAACTTTCTTTTGAACTGATCCCAATCTGAAATCAAGCATGAGAGAGCCACATGCATTAATCAAGATCCATGCTACAACATAAAATTAATAAACAGTGTGTCATGCACAACAATAACCAACAAACATTCACATTACAAATACATATCTCAGAGATAATTAAATATAAAACACAATATACATTATACAAAAGACACATAGAGAACTTATCTTTTCAAGAAAACATTCACCAACTGGCTGTAGACCAAGGACGTTCGTCCCAACCATATACATTGCTATTCTTTTACACTCAACAATAGGTCACCCCCAAGCCAGGCCTACGAATCTGTTATAACCCTATAGTTTATAGGATCAACTGTTGATTGTATTTTTTGTCCCTTCAGTGTTTTTGACTTGCAAAGACCACTGCTGAAAGAAAAAGAAAGAAACGAAAAACAAAGAAAAGAAAAGAAAACGAGAAAAGAATAAAAGAGGCCATAAAAGAAATTAAATGAAGCCCCATGCAATAACAATGGCTTGGTCCATATAGTCTAAGAATGGCCATGTCCTTTTAAATTTATGTTGATAGGATTAATGAATAAGATTGGCTAAACTGTCTAAACTTAGTCAAGTAAATAGGCCAGATAGAGAATAAATTTGACCAAATTGCTTAATCTTGGTCAAATAGTCCCTAGGTAGAGTAATTTCTTAGTCCAACAGTTTAATCTGGGCTAAATGTCATAGGGAAGTAGGTTAGAACTTAGGGTAGAACTTATGTTAGAGAATAGGTTAGTTAGCTTGATTTCAATAAAACATGCATGATGATCTATGTCGATTCATATCTTTGAAGTTTGAAAGTATGTTACCTGATCCCCATTGTGTCAAAAGCAGGAAAAGTTGAGCAAACCCATAAAAAGGCCGCAAGCCTAAGTCTCCACTACAGAAATGATTTCGCGCTGGTAGATTAAAGAGAGCACATAGATGGACGACCAAGACACCGATGCTTAGATCAATGGTTGGGATATGATTTTGGACCCCCCCGGACTGTTCTTCCTTTAACGATGGGGGGGTGGGTCTAGAATGGTGAGTAACAAGAAAGCAGATCTGGATGGTTGAGGTGTTGGCGCCCCAATCC
>JASDQU010736310.1:160823-189244 GCA_032191745.1 Picea mariana | reverse complement strand
TGTGATGTTATTCCCATGGATGTATGTCATCTATTGCTGGGTAGACCATGGCAATACGAGAGAAATGTGATTCATGATGGGAGAATGAACACATATACCCTGGAGAAGAATGGGAGAACCCATATGTTGCTTCCGATAAAGGATAAGGAGGTGAAACCGGAAGTAAGCAACACAGTACTTCTCATGAGTGGGAAGGAGCTTCTTACAAAGGTTAAGAAGAAGGAAGATCCACAATTCTTTGTGATCAGAAAGCCGAGGATTGTTCTGACTAGCATAAGAATGGATGATTTACCAGATGAGATTCAGGAACTGCTTGAAGAGTTCGCTGACATCATAGTGGACGAACTACCTCGTTCGTTGCCACCGATGAGGAGTGTGAATCATCACATAGACCTCATACCAGGAGCTAGTTTGCTGAATAAAGCCACGTACAGGTTGACGCTACAAGAAAATGAAGATATTAAGAAGCAGGTCCAAGAGCTGATGGACAAAGGATTGGTCAGGGAGAGCTTGAGTCCATGTGTCGTTCCAACGGTACTCAGTCCAAAGAAGGATGGAGGTTGGAGAATGTGTACCAATTCAAGAGCGATCAATAAGATAACCATCAGGTACTGGTTTACATTGCCGAGAATGGATGATCTGATGGATTTCCTGAGTGGGGAAAAGTACTTTTCAAAGATTGATTTGAAGAGTGGATACTATCAGATACGCATGAGGGAAGGCGATGAGTGGAAGACAGCCTTCAAAACTAACGAAGGGTTGTGTGAATGGCTAGTCATGCTGTTTGGTTTGACGAATGCACCGAGTACCTTGATGAGGTTAATGAATGAAGACCTGAGGGAATTCATCGGGAAGTTTTTCATTGTATATCTGGATGACATATTAATTTTCAGTAAGACAAAGGCTGAACATCTGAAGCATTTGGACATTGTGATGAAGAAGCTGTAGCGAGAGAAGCTGTTGATTAATATGAAGAAGTCCTCATTCATGAAGACAGAGCTCATTTACTTGGGTTTTGTTATTTCGGTGAATGAGTTGAGGATGGATCCGGATAAGGTAGAAGTGATCAAGAATTGGCCATCACCGAGAAATGTATTCGAGGTGAGAAGTTTTCATGGATTGGCTAGTTTCTATTGGAAATTCATTAGGAATTTCAGTGGGATTAGCACAACAATGATGGATACAGTGAAGAAGTGGCATAAGTCTTTTCACTGGACAACAGAGGCTGAGAAGAGCTTCAATTTGTTGAAGCGGAAGATCACGGAACAACCAGTTTTGGTGTTGCTGGATTTCCAGAAGACATTCCAGGTGAAATGTGACGCAAGCGGGTTTGCCATAGGAGCAGTCTTGAGTCAGGAGGACAGACCGATTTCATATTTTAGCGAGAAGATGGATGATATGAAACTAAAATACTCCATGTATGATAAAGACTTTTATGCTATCATTCAGGGACTGAAAAAGTGGAGGCATTACTTGATCCCAAAAGAATTTTTTTTGTATAGTGATAATCATGCATTACAGTTTGTGACTCAACAGGAGAAGTTGAATCAGAAACATGCAAAATGGGTAGAGTATATGTAGAATTTCACGTTTGTGATTAAGCATATTTCAAGTACTGCTAACAAAGTGGCTGATGCTTTGAGCAGGAAGTGTTTATTGTTGCAGGAATTCCGAGTCAAAACATTGGGTTTTGAAAATCTCAGGGACATGTATGCAGGTGATATAGATTTTGCAGAAGCATATGAAGCAGCTGAGAATCCATTTCTCAGAGATAGAAGTCCTTGGATAGAATATATGATCCAGGAAGGATTGTTGTTCAGAGGCAATCAACTGTGTATCCCGAAATGCTCCATGAGGGAGAACTTGTTAAAGGAGAAACATAGTGGTGGATTAGCAGGACATTTTGGCCATGACAAAACATTCGCGAAGCTGAATGAGTCATATTTTTGGCCAGGAATGCGAGCATATGTCAAGAGGTTCATTGATAGGTGTAGAGTTTTCCAGCATTCGAAGGGGAGAAAGCAGAATGTAGATTTTTATCAGCCATTGCCCATACCAGAGAGGCCATGGGAGGCGATAAGCATGGATTTTGTATTGGGATTGCCAAGGACGCAAAGAGGATTCAATTCAATCTTTGTGGTCGTGGACATGTTTTGCAAGATGGCACACTTCATTCCATGCCAGAAGACTAGCGATGTGACTCACATCGCAAATCTGTTTTTCAAAGAGGTCATTCGACTTCATGGGTTGCCGAAAAGTATAGTTTCGGACAGAGACACCAAATTCATAGGGAATTTTTGGAGGACCTTATGGAAGAATCTGGGAACTAACTTAGCGTTTAGTTTTGCTTATCATCCTCAGATGGATGGACAAACAGAAGTGGTGAACAGAACTCTGGGAGACTTGCTGAGGAGCTTGGTGACAGAACACCACAGCAGTTGGGACCACATATTGCCACAGGCAGAGTTCGCATACAACGACTCAGTGAATCAAAGTACAGGAAAAAGTCCATTTAAGATTGTATATGGGATGCATCCGAGAGGATTTTATGAACTAAGTGATTCATAAAAGACTGCGACTAGTAGTGCTAGTGCAAAAGAATTCGCAGAAGCAATGAAAGAACTTCACAGTCAGGTGAAGGAGCGACTGCTGAAATCGAGTCAGGAATACAAGCACAGAGCGGATCAACATCAGAGACAACTTCAGTTTGAAGTTGGTGATCTAGTTCTGGCACATTTGAGGAAGGAAAGGTTCCCAAGGGGAACATACAATAAATTAAAAATGAAGAAAATCAGACCATGCAAGGTCTTGAGAAAGTTCGGAGAAAATGCTTATGATATTGAGTTGCTGAATGGCATCGGAATATCTTCGATATTCAATATCGTAGATTTATACCCATACACAACAGGATAAACAGAAACTAGAACCAAGGAGCCAGTGATCCAGTGGATGAAGCAATTGCCAGTTGCAGAGAAGCCGCAGATGGAATGCATACTGGACAAGAAAGTGAGTAAGAAGACTAGAAGGAAGGAATACTATGAGTATCTGGTCAAGTGGAAGAATCATCCAGTGGAAGATGCCAGCTGGGAAAGCGAAGCAGTGATACAAAAGCATGGACATACCGTGCAGGAGCTCATGGATAGGAGCCCATGAAAGTTTTCAAGCCGAGGAGTATGATGCAGGAGCATCGCCAGCACATCAAGCGAGCCAGCGTGGAAGTGGAAACCAGCTGGACAAGCCAGCATAAATTTTGAAAATGCTTTGGAACTATTGCGTAAATCTTAAATGAGTCATTTAAGAGGAGGCGCCTTTATATATTGTAATGGACCTTGAGCGGATAGCTCTCGTCCTTAGTAGATAGTTGGCATTTAATAGACTTAATGAAATTAGATAGGAATTTAATTCTAGATTTGATAGCTTAGAGTCCAAGAGGGAAAACAGATATAAACACCCTCATTGTATCATTGTAACATTAGCCTGAGCATAGAGATAAGAAATAGGAAGAGAAGAGAGCATGCAGAGAACTATATGAAGAACACCCATGTACAGGCATTTGAATTAATAGAAGAACTTTGATTCAAATTCATGGTTTTGGGTCTGATTCTCTGTGTATTGATGTTTTGTTCATAAATGTTTTCTTCCTATCATACATTTGCTTTTATATGCTGTGTATGTGACTTCATGGTTGAATTGAAGTCTGAGAGGAAGAGTGAATGAGTTTCAATTGTTTCTCTAATTGAGCCAAGGGATTCCTGTAAGGAGTGCAGTCGAATTGTCCGCAAGGAGTGCATTGACAGAAGGGTTCAACTAGAGTTAGATTTTTCTCTCATTTCCTCAAAGGTGTAGTTAGCCACAGTGTCGTGCAAGGAATGTGCAGGCCAGGGAGAAGTCTTAGAGTTGCGATTCTGAGTGAAGAATCAAAAGACTGCTGCTGCAGGAGTGCGCAGAGTCGAAAGACTTCAACACTCAGTCGTTGTTGAAGATTTGCTGCAAGGAGTGAATGCAAAGTTTCTTTCTGGGGGACTTAAGAGTTGTAAAGAAGCTCAGGAAGGATAGACCTTCGAATTGGAAGAAGGATTGCACAGAGAAGTTGTGGTTGAAGTTTCAAGCAGGCGCTGCAAGTTTGCGTGTAAGTGGACAAGTCTTCGTGGGGAAGTATTTTTTTCATTTCGCAGAAACCCATTTGGGGAAGGATGGATGGTCGAAACCCTCTGAGGATATTTCACGAAGTTCTGAGGGCCATTGGATCTTGCGGAGGTGCAAGGAGTTTACGGCGCGAATGTTCGAAGGTTAAAGCTCAGGAGGGCCAGAGTGGTTGATCCGAGCCGCAAGGGCCGTCAGATCTACATGTGACATCGCGTATTGGGGATTCACGAGTCGAAGCTCCAAATTTGTGCAACGGGAATTGCGATATCGCGATCTGCAATATCCCGACAAGCTCAGAAACGTCCATCGTGTGGGACGCGTGTTAGTAGATTCCGAGGAGTTGGGGTTCGGAGCATCAGAGATTTCGAAGGTAAGAAACTCTCGCAAATTGGAATCGCGATCCGCGATATCCCGATGGAATGGTTTGTGTGGGGCCACAGCAGGGTTAGTGGAGGATAGGTGGCACGCATATCGGGGATCGAGAAAAGGAAAGTCCCAAATCCATCGACATCAGGAATCACGATCCCGCGAATTCTGAAATCCCGATAGAAGTGACGGGAGGTGGAAAAGTCAACCCACACATGTGCATCTGTGTATCGGCATATTGGAAATCGGGGGTCAGCAAGGTAAGTTGATTTCAACATATTAAGTGCCGAAATCTTGATGGGAGGATTCCCCGATTTGAGAAGGGGGATCACCAAGAAGAGAGCTGTGGGTGAAGATTTTCCCGACAGGGAAAATAGAAGAGCTATTTAAGAGTTCTTCGGGACGTAGGAAGAAGAAGAAGATCCTGTGTGAGCGGGCATGCTTCGAGGAGTGCGACTGCGTCAGATAGGGTCTGAAGTGCTTGGGGTTTTTTCATAATCTTTTCCTCTTTTATTTCGAGAAATTTTTCAAAAATATCCTCTCTTGAATCGATTATCTCCTCTCCTATTTGTGGCGATTACAAGGAAATCTTGTTGAATTACCTATTGTAACTTTTTGGGTGCAGGATCAATAGATGTTGAGGGAATTGGAGGGTTATCAATAAGCTTCTTAGTCTTCTTTCCAGATGAGGCTGCAAGGGTATGAACAAGTTTCTTAGTCTTTTGTTCTAGTAAAGGGATAGCTTGAGGAGGAGGGTTTGGAGTCTTTCGAGAATGGGGTTTGGATAGAGTAACAATCCCTAGATCAATTGTATTCTTTTTTTTCTTGAATGTAAGATGGGGATTTGAAAATTTATAAATGAACTCATCCCATGTCTTCCCCCGTTTTTCCAACTCGGATATAACAAGCAATTTCAAAAGGCCATGGTGGAATATGCTTTTATGGGGGTTGGAAACATTCTTTCATACTTGGGATGACATATTATCATGACTTTTTAAGAAGTAAAAAGGGAAATTCAATGGCTTATTGAATTGAAAATGAGCTAATAATCGAAAATGGCAGGCTTTAAAAACAAAATATCTACCTTCACAAGTGATGATTCTGGTGATGACTATGAGAGGGTTAATTAGCGCATCTTTAATCCACTCCTTGGAGTATCCCATAGCTTCAGAGACATTATGAAACTCAGGTTGAAAGACCTTGTTGTAGCTCACTCATGGTAACTAGTGGTGTTTGAACCAGCGGTCTCCAACCCTTGGAAGCTTTGTGGCTGAGGAAATTGATTCCTCAGACACTAAGAAGGTCAGAGACCCCACACAGGCCATCCTTCCATCGAATCCAAGGGTGAATTATAGAGAAACATCATCATCGTGGCCCTGCAGATGGGCCAAGAATGGTCCCCAACCTGCACGTAGGAATACCTCCCTACACTGTGCAAACTCGTGGATAGTAAAGAGGTCAGCATAGGAGGACGAATCATATCGTTTGGACATGGTGACAGTGTGGAGAATGAACAGTGGGTGGAATTTGATAGAGGATGAGTGCAATTAGGCAGAGGATGAGCATGCTTAAGCAGAGGGAGAACGCAATTGAATAGAGGATGATCATAATGCATAAATGGGATAACAGTTTGAGCGATCCATCCATTTTTGAATTCTCCCAAGGTGGAAACAATTGAATTCATTGATGAATCCATCACACATGAGTTTCCATGTGTGAGTGTGAGTGCACCGATTTCAAATTCGAGGAGTATATTTTGGGAGGCAGTCGTAATGATGAAGGATTTAAATCAATGTCCAAGTCTTTGAGTTGGACATTTGATCACAAAAATGTTTAATAAATATATCATTTAATTCTCAATTGCCATTTAACTAACTCATCATACAACTGAATAGCACAATAAATTCAAATGATTCCTTGTTACCTGAAATCGTTGTCATTTACTATGTGTATAAACCTCGTTTGATCCTTCATATGGTGCGTCATCCGATCGTTCATATGGAACCTCATATGTTATTTCAAATGGCACCCCATACGACACTCCATATGGAACTCCATATGGTATTCCTGTGTGAAATGAAATTTGTTCATCCTGTAATGGATGTTTTATTCATGGCATTTATTCTTAAAACACTTTTGATAGTCACAGTGAACAAGAGAAGAGACATGATAAGAGTGTTCCATTATTACTTGTTTTTCCATCATGCTCGCACAATATTTTCCTTTATGTTGCATACTATAAGCCATGTATTCACAAATCTGTAATGAACAGTCTGTAAAGAAAAACCAGTCAAGTGGTCTGTCAAATAAATGTACAATAGTTTATAACACATAGGGAATATTTAGCATTTCAACATAAAATAATTGCTGATATAATAGCTTGTATCATGAAAATAACATTTTTTTTTTTAAAAGCTTCCACTTCTTCTTCACATGGATTAAAGATAGGCAGTGTTGTCATTTGTCAACTCATGAAACCCCTCCCCCACTCCTAAGTATTGTGACACCTCACAATAAAAAATATAGGAAACCATTTAATTCTCCCAATAGTCGAAGATTTACAACTTGTTAAGTGTAGAGATAAATTTCACATATTGGTCTGATGATATGGTTATAATATGGCCCCACCTATAGGATAAAATATCCTACATATAGATAAGAAGAGGTAGGTGAGAGAGTTTGAAGATAGTATTAAAGTTAGTTCCCAATGGAAGATTTATGGAGTTCATTAACCTTATCTTAACCATACATACTTCGTGTCAGCTTTGTCTACAAGTAATGTCGTACATCAGGACAAGTTTAAGATTTAGGAATTTCTTTTTTTTTTCTTCAGATTATCATCCTCGCTAGCTAGAATGCCCTATTGTCGGCAAGCTTGTTCAGTACTCCGACAGGTTTACCTAGTCATACCACAGGCTAGTACCTGCTGCTAGCGAACCTGTTCAGTATCCTGATGGGTTTTCCTATTACACCCTCAGAGATTGGCTCTCCATCTTTTAAAATTTTAATATAAGATTGCTTTGTGCAAGAAGATGGGGGGACAACTCTGAAAAAACTTTTTCTCCTTTTTTTTTTAATTGGGATGGTATTTATGTTAGAGGATGACTTCCTTTATATCTTCTTTATAGATTGTCTTCATGTAAGGGGTACTTAATCGGACATGGCCTATCTAAATATATGATATAATCGAGAATTTTTAGTGTGTAGTGGATGGTACCATTGGGAAAGAAAACAAAGGTATCTTTAGGCTCAACTGACTTTCTTCTTTTTTAAGTTATTGTGATGTTTACATGGCTAACCGCTAATCAGACCTCCTTGTTACTCTTTAATAAAGATACTTTACTCACTTACTCAGGGTTCTTGGGAAAACTATAAAAGTAACCTCTAAGCTTGATGGTTACAGTATCACTTCCTTATATCCAGTGGTGAAGGTTTAAGAGAAACTTCCATTTAAGATGCCTTGAGAAAAAGAAGATGGAAATCTTTGCAAAAAATGCGGCTAATTACAACAAGTCATTATTCAATTGATTCTTACCAGACAATAAGGTTCAAATATAGAAATATTTTGAAGAAAAATCCTTCATTTATATCTCCTTGAAACTATCTACCCCTGGTGAAATAAATACCTACAAAAATCTCTAGAATTTCCTAACAAAATTCAAAATTATTTACATATGTACAGTAGAAAATTCGGAAAAACATTGAAGAACAAGGGGGAACTTCCCCATCTACTAAGGCCATTGCCTTGTCAGTTGACATGACCTGTAGAAAATATTCTTTGGAAGTGGGTTTGTGATAAAGTTTGAGTCGATGTCCATTTACTACAAAGGAGACTTGTCCATTGTCCATTGTTTTGATTTTCACAACCCCATTGTCATACATGGTGACTACCTCATAAGGACCTCATTAAGTTTTCCTTTGAATGTTTTAAATCGGGAGCCAAACAACAAAGCCCGATCACCAGGTTGGAAGTGTTTCTTCTTAATAAACTTGTCATGCCACTTGCTCCTCTAGTTTTGGACTAATATTGTTCATTGGATAGCATCTTGTCTGATCTCATCCAACTCATTTAATTGTAGGGCTCTTTTTTATGAGCCTCATCTAAGTTTAATCCCAATTCTGCGGCAATATAGATGGTCCTTACTTGGAATTCTATTGGTAGAAGCACTTGTTTCCCATATACTAGCTCATAAGGGGTATGCCTAGTGGTGTTTCTCCAGATGGTCCGATATGGAGAAGACTCTACATGAACATTAGCTTGTGGGTGGTATGGAGAAGACTTGCAGTGCTTAATCCCATATTTCTCCGTAAGTTCTCTCATCAACATGGAAGTGAATTGAGTGCCTTGGTCTGTAACAATTTCAAAAGGAACACCAAAGAGGGTAAATATGTCTTCATAAATGAATTTGACAACATATTTTTCTGTAGCCCTGAGTAGGGATTTTTCCTCTACCCACTTGGTGACGTAATCTGTACAAACCAAAATATAAGTTTTTTTACGAGACATGGGTGAAATTGGTCCTACAATGTCAAGGGCCCATTTCTTGAAAGGTTCTATCATGACTTGGGCATGCAAGGGAATCTCGTCAGCTGACATGGGTCTTCCTATCCTTTAACAAATATCACAACTCCTCACATACTTGGCAACATCCTTGAAAATGCTAGGCCAATAGTAACCTAAATGTAACACCTTATATGTTGTACGTTTGTCAGAAAAATGGCCACCACATGGTCCATCATGACAACTTCATATTATTTCTGGTATGTCATCTTCTCAGACACATCTACGAATGATCAAGTCTGGACCAGTATGAAAAGGGTCATGACCAACCCAAGAGTAATTGGCACTTTGTGTAATAGTTCTACGCTTTTCATGAGGTGAAAAATGATATGGTAACTTCCTAGTAGCCAAATAGTTTTCCATGTCTACAAACCACAAGGTATTTACAGAGAGGGAAAAAAGGTGCTCATATGGGAAACTATCATCAACGGGAATATCATCATCCTCATTTTTTATGCGTGAAATAAAATCAGCTACCAAATTCTCCTTTTTAGGTCGGTCAAGAACGGTGATATTAAACTCTTGCAGTAGAGGGAGCCACCTAGTCACTCGACCATTAGTAATGGGTTTATTCATGAGAAATATGATGGCAGAGTGATTTGTATGTAAAAATACTTCATAAGCTGTGATGTAGTGGCGAAACTTATTGATAGCATGAACTACTGCCAAGAATTCCTTTTCGGTAACTTTATAATTTAACTCGGTAGGGGACAAGTTCTTGCTTACAAAATAAATGGCATAGGAATGTTGGTCATCTTTCTGCCCTAATAATCCTCCTATTGCATTGTTAGAGGCATCAATGGATATATGAAATGGGAGATCCCAATTGGTCCCTCTAAGAACTGGTGCCAGAGACAACTTAGATTTTAGGGTTTCAAAGGTAGTTTGAAACTGCTCAGTCCAAATAAAATCAACATCCTTTATTAATAATATAAACATGGGTGCAAAAATCTTTGTCAAATTTTCAATAAACCACTAGTAGTATTTGGCATGTCCAAGAAAGCTTCTCACCTCTTTTTGAGTCTTGGGGGGTGGAAGTATGACGATGACCTCAATATTCACAGGATTGACTTTAATCCCTTCAGATGAAACGTGATGTCCTAGAACCACTCCTTCAGTCAACAACATTTTTCATTTTTCATGACTTAAAGATAGGTTCATTTCTTAGCATATGATAAGGACTTTTTCTAAATTATCTAAGGCTTCCTGGTAAGTATTTCCATATATTGTGAAGTCAACCATGTATACCTCCACACAATCATGAATAAGATCAACAAATATCCCTAATACTGCTCATTGAAATGTGGCAAGAGAATTACATAATCCAAATGGTAAGACCCTATAGGCATAGGTGCCCCAAGGACAAGTAAAGGTAGTCTTGTCCTAATCCTCGAGTGCTATGAGAATTTGATTTTACCCGCTATATCCATCTAAAAAGGAGAAATATTTCTTTCCAGACAAGGTATTCAAGACTTGGTTGATGAATGAAAGAGGAAAATACTCCTTCAGAGTGGCCTTGTTAAGTTCCCACGAATCAACACAAATCCTCCATTTCTCAGTCACTTTCTTTGGAACCACTACAATAGGGGATACCCACTTACTATCAGAGATGGGATAAATAAATCCGACATTTAATAACTTTTGGATCTCCTCTTTTACTATATCTTTGACTGTTGGGTTCATTCTTCTTTGGGGTTTCCTAACAGGCCTTACTTCCCCCTGGGTATATATGTGATGGATACATGTGTCAGGGTGTATACTCTTGATGTCGGTGTATTCCCAGGTGAATTCCCCTCATTGTTATTTAAGGATACTTACTATCTGTTTTTGTTGGTCTGCATCTATCCCAGAGTTTATATGTAGACATTTCCGTGGACTAATCTCATAGGGCATGGTATAAGATGTGGCAGACTCATTTATCTCGAAGATGAAAGATGTCGAAGACAAAATCGATGGGTCTAATTGTTCCTGAAATTCTTCCCCAAACATGTACTCAAATTGGGGAAAATATTGTGGAAAATCAACACACGTGATAGAATAAATAAACTAGTTTAGTACATTTTCCGTTGTGTGCTCCTGAGGTGCCTATGAATGATCACTTGGAAACACAGGTTCTTCCCATTCCTCATTCACATATGGACATTCAAGCCACCATATATTCTCCATTATATGTTGATATGGAGGATGTATGGTGAGCTTCTATATAAAGAGTCCATTTGAGATGGTAATTTCTCCCTCTCTACAGCCAATAAATGCATTAGTTGTGGCTAACCAAGGTATTCCCAAAATAATAGGATGGAATTTGGTAGGATCCTTTGAGCGGATGACAAGGAAGTCTACTGGGTACTCCCATCAGGCTAAAGTAACTATGATATCATCCAAAATTCTTTTAGGTATAACCCTGGTCTTATCTGCTAATTCCAAAATGGTTAGGGTGGGTCTAAAAAGAGGTTTTAACTGTAATTCCTCCAATGTAGTAATAGTCATAACATTGATGGCTCTCCCTAGGTCTATGAGAGTGTTTCCAATGGAAACCTCATTAATGGTTATGGTCACTACAGGGTTTCCTGGGTTCACATGTTTTTCTACCTTAGGCTACTCTGATATGTACTCAGAAAGTTCTCCTATCAAATGTATTGTTGGAGGATATTTCTGCTTCCTCCCTCCCTTCTTAATACACAATTATTTTACCACCTAACTATAGATTGGAATATCCTTAGTGGCTTGTAGAAAAGGAATCTTGACACAAATATTATTCAATTCATTCAAGATGTCAAATTCTAGTCAGGTAGTAGGTTTCTCGATTACTAATCTTTCTGGATAAGGAGGGGCCTTCAGAATTTGTGAAGGTTCATTTAGGGGAAGCTTTGGTTCTTGTTCCTTAGGAATAATAACATCTTCCGACCTAGTGTCATCCATGGCTTATTTGGGAGTTTCCTCTTCTTCTTCTTCTTCTTCTTCTTGGATGACTACTGAAGGTCTCTTCCTATCCATAACTTTTCTCGACCTCAGTTGAATCTCCTACAATGGAACAAGAGAAATAACATATGTCGGGAATGCCTACATATCAACATTGTGAAGAGGTTGAGTGGGCTTATTATTGGGATTGGGCATTGGTTGTGCCGGTCATAATGTTCGTCTCGGGGAGCTTTCATTTTGATATTGTTGCGGTTATTGTTGTGGAATAGGAGGTAAATGTGGTGCAACAAAACTTGACAAAAGCTGCAGGATGCTTGGTGGAAACTGAGGATAAGGATGGTTGGTCATAGGGACATGTGGAGCTTGAAGATTCCCTTGGTTATGACCTCCTCTCCATCCTTGAATCCAAGGATGGTGATACTGTGTAGACCATTTTTTCCAACTTGGTGAGTTCCATAGTTGTGTTTTTTGATAATAGGGTGGAGCTTGAGGCTGTAGATTTAGGTATGTAGGTTGATTCCTAGGTTTCCATCACCTTCTAGGTGCATAAGAGAACTCCCCTGGATCCCCACTTCTATAGATGGCTAACAAACTAGGCAATGCTGGACATTTTTTAGTTGAGTAGTATTCTGTGTAGAAGCCACAAACTAAAATGTTATCTAATGGGAATTCCCTTGAGGAATGCTTCCTCCTGCATCTTGAGAAAAATATGCTAATTGTTGCATTTTCCTCCTATTTCTTTTTAATCTTTAGGGTGTCCAACTAGGAGCCTATTATTCTTAGGATATCTATCTTTAAGTTCTCTAAAAGGTTCCCTATCTCTACTCTTGTGATACCACCTGAACTAACTGGTTTTAAGTTTCTACTATAAGGATCCTGAATATTTTTTCTTGTTTTATCTCTACTCCTCGAGTAATTCTTACACATTTCACAAATTTTGGCAAAATGTTTATGGGAGATATCACCTGATGCCATCAGGTTAAGTATATCCAGTTATTCCTCTCAAATACCTTTAAGGAAAAGAGGCCTAACTGCATCATTTGGAAGGTCATGGTATTTTGATTTTTGTGAGATATAAGTGAACTGTTCCATATAATCCTCGAGTTTCTCATCCTCTAACTGCTGGATTTTGAAAATATCATTATGATAATCCTTGGCTTTGTAGTAATCTTGGTACTTCTTAAGAAATATATCTTTGATGGCTTCCCAAACCTAATACTGGACTCTCCCAACCCCATGAACCATTGTAGTGCAGATTCCTTGAGGGTGGCAGGAAATAATTTCAGATTTTGGGCATCTTGTAAGTAGTTGTGGCTCCTACAAAAGATGTCAAACTCAAATAGGAAGGTATTTGGGTCTTCACTACTCTTACCATAAAAGGTGGGCAGTGTCGAGAGGGGAATTTTTTTCATATTGACATTCTGTGTGGTGTCCAAAATTGGAAACCTGAAGGTGGTTTCGGTTTGGTTTCCAGCTTCTTCTCCCTCCTTATGTCTTACATTGTTGTGATCCTCTTGATCATCCATACCGGTTTGGTTTCCAAAAAGAGAGTAACTAGGTGGTTTTATCCTTGAAGAGAACAAAGTATCCCAAGGTTCTTGTCTAAGAAAGGTATCCCTCTGATGGGAAGGTCTTCTTACTGCCTGGATATCTGGGACTCTACTCAAGCCAATTGAGATTATTGGTGCCAAAGTTTCTGTCTCAATTTGAGAAACAATTATATTAGCTTAACTACCAAACAAAGTATTCACATGTTCAGGGTCTACGATGTCTTCAAAGTTAGGATCTCCTGATGGTGGTAAGAAAACAAAAGTTGTGTTGGTTGGTTCTACAGAAGACTCGAGTGGTCTTGCCTCATGTCCCACTATTAATGATGCTTCAATTTTCTCTTCTATAGTGCTCCATGTTTTAGTCTCTTCAGAGACTTCTTTAGCTCTTTGGTGTGAGCTAGCTCTTGCTTTTTGGTATCGGTCTATGGAGTTTATGAGTGGAATTTTCCTTCCCCCAAAAAGGTCGGAAGGAACCTTGGTTGAAAGGTATGATTTGGTTTTAATGTATAAACCCTTTGGGTCCCTAGGTCTGTTCATGAAAGAAAACAAGAAAGAAAAAATACCATTAGGTTTGGGGGAACCTGCTATAACAAATGCGCAGGTTCTTACCTCTCGTATTTAAGTTCCCCCGCCACCAAACTAATTCTAAGGTTTAGAAATGATCTATCTCCTAGTTATTTACTACCTTGAAACAACTCCCCCACAACGACGCCAAAAAACGATGGGTGTTCTATATGCACTAAATCCCTCAATTAAATTGTCAACCCGGGGCAAGTAAACTTAGAGTTGTAGCACTATATGTGCTGAGGAAGAAAATCTAGAGGGGGTATAGTCTAACTAAGGAGATAGTGTATCTTAGGTCTAATCTAATTAATAAATTACTATCAAGCAACAAACCCTATCAAGGAACTTAAACTATTTACCCTAAGCAACTTTTAAACAATGGATCTATGGATTGTTCCTAAAGAAGAAAATGAAAAGCCTATTTTGAACAAGTTAATTTAATCAATCTAATGAACAAAAGAAAGTAATCTATTTAATATATTCAACTTAATGAGCAATAGCAACAACAAATTAATCTAATCAATCTATTCAAATCAATGAGTAGAAACAATTAAACAAGGAAACAAACAAACAACTAACCTATTAAAACTTATTCAGCAAGTAAGCTAATCAAAACTACTCAACAGGTAACTATCTAAAACTATTCAGCAAGTGAACTCTATTCTTAAGATAAAACTCATAATTACTTCTAATCTGCAAAGTGAAATCTTAACCTATTTAATTAAAAGCATCATGACAGTATTAAAAGATTAATCAACAACTATTCTTGATCTACAATAATAGGAAACTTCAAATATGATGATTATGTCATCGGTGTCTTATGACATCACGATGGCATCTAACGATTAGTGATAGCTCAAGATGAACAATTTCAATATTGACTTCTATGGAGAAATGAAAGGTATGAATCAAGCAATCTAACAAGAGCTTAGCCATCATAGAAGAAATATCAACTATCTTGAAAAATCCATGTGATCTCTCAATTTATGCATTAATCATCAATAATAAGAAAACATTATTCTACTTAATTCAAATGCACTCTTATGATATTTAAGCAAATTTATACAATTAAAAACTCATAACTAAAATCTTAACTCAAACTCAAACTTCTAATTAAAATTGCAATTCAAATCTAGAATGGAAATTTCATAGACTAAATTAAGCTAATCCTATTATTAAAAAGTCAAATTGCAAATTGAAATGCTTACAAAAACATAATTCAAATTCTACTTCTACCTTAACATACTACAACAAAATTAATAAGAAAACTAGATTCAGGAAAGCATGACTAAACTGAGAATCAAATTGACAAAACTCATAACTACTAATCCATTGAAACTTTGCCAAATAAACTTTGTACTCAGTGTTAGATTAATACTTTGTTTTAGCTATTCTATTTCATCCTACAGGAATTCAATTTAACATTTAACACATAACAAGGTTAGAAGCTTGCAATTTATTCTCTAACAGTTGCAAGACACAACATATTAACAACTATCTCAAGCAACCTACAAAAAGGAAATTTAAACCATTAATTGATGAACAACAAACACACAACATGTAAAATGATAAAAACACATATAACAGAAAATGAAGGAAATCGAAATTGCACAACTGAAATATACAAGCTATCTATCTAAATATTCACCCAGAGCACCGGTGGGCCCCCCCAACAGGTCGTGGCTACTCCTCAAAAACAAATCGTGAGCTAAATCAACACGGTTCTTGTCATTAAATAAAAAAAGCAGTCTAGCACAAGTTTGTGGAAATGTTTGAGTTTACACAACAAAACAATTCTAACAATCCTTGACACTTTTTATGACCACTACTATGGTATTTATAAGAGTTTGAATTCAAGAGTTCGACCACTAGAAGGGTCGACCTCCTCTAAAAATGGTGAATTTCATTAAATACGCTATAACTGCCTTTGGCTTCTAGAAACCGAATGAGCCACTCAACGCTCAACATAAATTCTTAATATGAGATGTTAAGAGTTCAATAGTTGGAGGCCACGAGGGTGAACAAAAACCATGTCGCCAATTCGCAAAACATAGGCCGCCAATATAACAACCGCTAACTAGCCCGCGTTTTTAGTGTTGGATGCAGTGTCAGACATAGTGTTAGATGAAGTACCGTACGCAGTGTCGTATTGAGTACCGAATGAACTACTGGATGGAAAAATGCCTTGCAAATTTTCCCTGTGACTCACAGATCACGCATCAGCTTCTTGTAATCATTAAATCGAACTGAATTAAACTTAAAACCATCAAAAAACATCAATTTGCACATACCTGGTATAGCTATGATGAATTGATATAAGATCCTTCAAAAATTCTTCAAAATGGTTAAATACATATATAATACTGGTAAAAAAAGGATTTAATCATCACCATTAATTAACCAAATCACAAGCCCAACAATGTTTATATTCTATCAAGCAGACAGGTTGTTGGAAATACTAAGAGGGGGGTGAATCACTATTTAGAGAAATTAGTATTTTTTAACTTGTACTTCAATAAGATCATGTATTCAATTTATATCCAATCAACAATGAATACTATTCAATGAACAATGAAGAATAGTATAAGAGATACACCAATACACCATGCATAGTATATAAGAAGTAATCATGTATTATTGTTCAAAGGAAGTAATGACTTCCAAAGGTAGCTACAACTTCCAAATATAAAGGGAGGGATAAACCTACAAAAGGAAGATACAATCCTCCAATATCAAGAGAGGGTTTACCTATCCATCCTTTCCCATTCCTTCCACCCAAGAATATATAAGTGATAATAAAACTTCACCTTAAATTATCACCATCAACCAACCATCACATCGAACCTAATAATGCTTCCTAAGACTTCTTCAACTTCTGCAATTCTTCACTTCTTGGAATACTCTTATCTTGTAGATAATATTAATCAATGTATTCTCTGAAACGCCTCCAATTTTCACTACTTGAATCCTTCCAAAAAAGGAGTTATAGAGAAAATGATAGACCTTATTTAATTCTGGTTTATTCAGGAGAGTGAACTTGTACAACATGCCCCACACTCAATATTTAAAATACAATTATGAAATTCATACAAAGGAAAATAAAACCCATACTCATTTCAATTCAATTGGTATCACTTGATTTGGATTATCTATGAATACATTATGATGGTTTTACCCAGAACACTTGTTTATGACTAGCTTTAGGACTAGTCAAAAACCCTATCTTCCACATAGTGTATCTCCAAAATTATAGTGAATAAAGAGAGGAAATTTTTACCATAGGTACCTAGATATGTATTATCAATAGCCTCTGAATTTCACCATCTGAATCATTCTAGAAACAAATTTATAGAGAAAATGGTAAGATGGTCTGTAAATAAAATACCTTAGAACAAATCACCAAAGGACTTCATCCTCCATTGAAATTCAGCCTTCTTTACTTCAGATTTACTCATAAATTCGACTTATATCTCCTTGTTCATTAACAAACTTGTGTGTGTTGAAAAATTAATGTATAATGAGATGTATTTATACCCTTTATGTCACTTCCTTTTAACATTAGGGTTAACATGTAGTTTATGCTTCAATTCACATTGTCATCATAAAAAATTCATTTATCCTCAATCGTGAGGATCCACATGACGTGCCACATACCACCAGAAGTTGCATGACTTATACTATTCATCCATGGGTGTTGTATATACATGTGTAATTTCCTTCATTTCTATCTACTTCGATCAATTGTTGGGTCCAAAATCCAATGGCTAGGGTTTACATCAATGACTAGGGTTGAAATCAATGACAATAACCAATATTCCAACAATCTCCCCCTTTGTCATTGATGGCAACACTCATGCTCCCCCTGTCATCATGATCAAAATATCTCTCCCCCTTTGACATAAATGGAAAAGGGTGAGGCTACTCCCCCTGAGTCCAATGACATAAGGTGACCTTCTTGTTTGGGGCTGCTCCCCCTAAACATGTGGCACTCAATAATACTTCATCCTTATTTTTAGTATTTTGGACTTTTCTTCCTTGGAATCCTTTTGTGTGGCTTCTGGCTTCCCTCTCTTCTTCATGTCTAGGATGTATGTGTTTTTCGGTCTTCTTGTTGCAATTCCAACAAAGCTTCCTGATTTATTTTCTCTTATTTTACATTTTCAGGAGTCAAACGTAAGAGTGTATCCTTGATCACATATTTTGTTGTCACTGAGGATATTATGCTTCAGATCTTCAATGAATATGACTTTTCATTCTTTTAAATTTTCACTTCCAACCTTTACAGTTCCTTTTCCAAGTATTTTGGTAGATGAGTCATCTCCAAATGCAACATTTGCACCCTTTTTCTTCAAGATGACGAATTTGATTTGATCTTTGGTCATATGATATGAGAACCCACTGTCTATGAGCCATGCATCTTCTTCTTTACATTTTTAGTGACCAATTCTATTCGACAGTTTCCATTGTGTGGAATTTCTTTCCTTTTCCATGCTATAGTTGGTATTGAGACATTTGGAATAGGATTATCTTCCTTCATCTCTCTGTAAACTCATTCTTTGTGACCAAGATTTTTTCACTTGTAGCATACAATATTTTGATCCGTTAATGGGTCAAATGGATTATAGTTTATGTTGACAGGTTTGTGAAAATTTCCATATCTACTATTTGCACCATTCATGTATATTGCGTAGTTATTCCTTTCATTGATTCTACAATTGATTGCCTTGTGTCCAAAATTTTCACAAGTATAACAATGTCCAATAAAGAAATTTTGATACCTGGAAGTAAGTGATCTTCTTTGTGGTGTGGTCCATCTAGTTTCACAATCTATTCTTTTTTAGTTTCCTTCATAATGATTTCTTTCATACATGATGGGAGAGGATATTCTTGATGTCTCATTCCTTCTGAATTCTAGTCTTGTATCTAGTTGTTCAACTTGCTCTGGAGTGTTGGTTTCATCCTTTTAATCTTCCTTCTCTTGTTTTATTATCTTCAAACTTTCGTTTTATCCTTGTCCTGTCTTATCGTTCATAGATCTTTGACTGCTAAGGACATCATCTGATTTTTCAGTGTTTTTTCCGAACTTATTCAACTTTTCTATTGTCAATATTAGCTCCCTTTTGTGTGATCCAATTATGCTTTCAATTTCTCTTAATCTTCTAATTGTTCGTTCAATCTATCAATGGTCTTTTCAAGCTTGTAATTTTCTTCTTCACAACTACTCAATTCACCTTTTAGTATTATGTTTGTGTTTATAAGATTGCTATTTTTAGTTTCAACATGCTTCAAATTTTCAATATTCTCATCTTCTTGTTCACTCTCTGCGTTGTCTTTGTATCCCCAAAAGGAATCAAGGTTGGTTTCTTCATCTAAATCTTCTTCAGAAAGGATTTCTTCTTCTTTATAAATCTTGTGATCATCATCCTGGGTTTCTTGGGTTATGAACATGACTTCTCCTCCATCATTATCTTCTTCATCACTCTCATCTGAAGAGATGTCATCATCATTGGAGTATAATATATTTTTATTGTTGAGAATTCTCTTTTTATAGTAGCATTTTTCAGCAATATGTCCTCTTCTACCACAATTAAAGCATTTTAGAGGAGACTCACCTTTGTATCTGCTAGTTCCCTTCTAGAGCCTTGTTACAAAATTTGTTATTTCTTCATCAAGGTCGTTATCCTTGTCTTTTTTCTTCTTTATGGATTTAAAGGTTGCTTCATTGTTTGGTTGGTCACTTTTTTTACATCTTCTTATTTCATATGCTATAAGAGACCCATGTAATTTATCCATTGTTATTTTGGTCAAGTCCCTAGTTTGTTCAATGGCAGAGACCTTAGCATCATACTTCAAGAGAAGTGTTCTCAACACTTTTTGTACAAACAAGGATCCATTAAATTCTTCACCTAATCTTCTGATAGAATTAACAACTTCATCAACTCTAAGAGAATAGGTTGCAATATCTTCCTTTTCATCCATCTTCAAATTTTCAACTTATGCTCTATGTCGTTGAATCTTGACTTGATTAACTTTTGGATCACCTTCATAGATACTTTTGAGTTTGTCCCATACCTCTTTAGTAGTGTTTCATCCCATCACTTTTCTAGCAATGTTTGGCACTAATGCTCCTAGAATAACATGTCTGGATTTTGAATTACAAATCATAAGCTTCTTCTCATTTTGATCGGTTGGAGCATTCTTTGGGATTACATAGCCATTTACAACTGAGTACCAAATTTCTACTCCCAAATTTGTTAGGTAATTTTTCACTCTATCACTCCAATATGCATAATTTCTTCCATTAAATCGTTGAATCCCATTTGGAATGTGTTGATGGTCATCCATCTCTGCTCAATATTTTCCTTCCAGTGGTTAAATTTTTCTGAAGGCAACCTGCTCTGATACCAATTGTTGGAAATAATGAGAGGGGGGTGAATCAATAATTAGAGAAATTAGTATTTTTGAACTTGTACTTCAATCAAATCATGTATTCAATTTATATCCAATCAAAAATGAAAACTATCCAATGAACAATGAATAATGGTATAAGAGATACAACAATACACCATGCAAAGTATATAAGAAGTAACCATGTATTATTGTTCAAAGGAAGCAATGACTTCAAAAGGTAGCTACAAATTCCAAATATAAAGGGAGGGATAAAACTCCAAAAGGAAGATATAATCCATCAATATCAAGATAGGGTGACCTCTCCATCCTTGACCCTTCCTTCCACCAAAGAATATATGAGCGATAATAAAAATTCACATTAAATTATCACCATCAACCAACCATCACATAGAACCAAATAATGCTTCCTGAGACTTCTTCAACTTCTGCAATTCTTCACTTCTTGGAATACTCTAATCCTGTAGATAATATTACTCAATGTATTCTCTAAAACTCTTCCATGTTTCACTCCTTGAATCCTCCCAAAAAAGGAGTTATAGAGAAAATGGTAGACCTTATTCAATTCTAGTTTATTTAGGAGAGCGAACTTGTACATCATGCCCCATGCTCAATATTTAACATCAAATTCTTAAATTCATATGAAGGAAACTAAATCTCGTGCTCTTTCTAATTCAATTGGTCTCACTTCATTTGGATTCTCTATGAAGACCTTATGATTGTTTTACCTAGAACACATGTTTATTCCTAGCTTCAGGTCTAGTCAAAAACCCTATCTTCCACAGAGTGTATCTCCAAAATTTTATCAAATAAAGAGATGAAATTTTTACTACATGTACTTAGATATGTATTCTCAATATCCTTCGAATTTCACCATTTGAATCATTCTAGAAACAAAATTATAACAAAAAAGGTAAGATGACCTGTAAATAACATACCTTAGGACACATCACCAAAAGACTTCATCCTCCCTTTAAATTCATCCTTTTTTACTTCATATTTCCATAGAAATTAGACTTATATCTCCTTGTTCATTAATAAAATTGTGTGTGTTGAAAAATGAATGTGTAATGAGATGTATTTGTACCCTTTATGTGACTTCCTTTTAACATTAGGGCCGACCTGTAGTTTATGCTTCAATTCACATTGTCATGTTCAAAAATTCATTTCTTCTCAATCGTGAGGATCCACGTGGCTCGCCGCATACCATCAGAAGAGGCATGATTTATAATATCGATACATGGGTGTTGTATCTACATGTGTAATTTCCTTCATGTCTATCTACTTCGATCAACTGTGGGGTCCAGAATCCAATGGCTAGGGTTGACATCAATGACTACAACCAATGACTAGGGTTGACATCAATGACAACAACAAATATTCCAACACGGGTTTCCTTTCGCACTCCAGAAGCTAAATGAAAAAGGAAGCCCATAGTTAGTCATATTTTGGACTTCATTTGTGATAAAGAACTTAGCAGAGTAAAATTTCAAATATTTCATTGATTAGTTCATCTATCCAGCTATTTGTTTGCTGAGCAACAATACAGAACCCGGGGTTAGTGAAGAGATTTAGAAGGTTTTACATCTAACTGGTCAAGACAAGACATGTGACTGGTATTTATACCAAAATTATAAAAAAATAAGGGTGTATGGATGTGATATGCCACCATACAGGTTTCCTAAATACCTCCCAATGGGGATTTTTGCATTGGAGTACATAAGACAAATGATAAATTCATATGAAATTCATTTTGTAGAAGCAAAGAAGAAATCTCAATTCAGAATCAAAACCCATATTGGACCAATACAGCAGGTGAAGAAGAAAACATCCTCTTGAGACAGATGAAGTTTCCTCTAAGCTTCACTTGGTCATATGACCCATTTGGCATCATTCTTGACCTAAGGACCAAACAAAATACCACTCCTTATGTGCACATGCAAAGGCCAGAGATTGAAAAATACATGAATCAGGCTGAGTGGGAAGAAAACACCTTGCAAGAAGTAGAAGAACAACATGTATCTTTGACCACTTCATAGACCATCACACCTCAAAAAAAAGTAGAGAAAATGCCAATGATTGAAGACTCTCCTTCAGTCACAGAGGTCTCAATATATGATTTTCAAGTATATAGGAAGAAGGATAAAACCATTCTGACAACAGATTTTCTGAGAGAAGGAGAAATGTAGTCTACAATAATCTTGCAAGGACCACACTCTTCAACATTGTCAACCAATTTGTTTGCAGGATCTCCATTATCATGAACTTCTCAATAACAATACTTATACTCAATTTTGGAAATAAACTTATACCGCTCAACACAGAATTTTGTCAGCCTTTTACATAGAGAAGGGAAGAATGCAAATGGAATTATTACAGGCATAGGTCTCCTATCCAAAGACAACAACTAATTACAAGAAGACTTCATTTGAATTTGATAGGAAGGATGTCCATGCTATTTATTAGATGGATATGCATAGACAGACAGATGAGATGATTTTTTAAACCATGACAAACACCTCAATGCAACTTCCAAATTACAGGTATCACTGACTAAATCCAATCTCAATTAAAGATTGAAAAGATCTCTTCTTTGGCCAAGGATAATAATATAAAATCATTAGAAGAATTAGTTCTAAATATTGGATATGACCTAGCTAATGTCAAAGCAACAAAAGAGTTGATAAAGAATAAGAATGTTGATATAGCACGACTCAGAAAATAACTAAAACTTCCAGCAATAGAGAATTCACAGACTAAAGAAGTGGTTGAGACAGAGAGCCAAAAAGAAGAAATGCTCAAATTGATTATGGAGGAAAATTCACATATTAGGGAGATGGAAGTAGAGATGGACAATTTGATCAAGGAAAAATAGAAGAATGCACAGTTGGCCATAATTCCACTAGATGAAGTTCCCTTGATAGGGATAAGAACTACAAAAGTTTCTACATCAACATCAACCCCGACACAAACTTCAGATGCCTATGATAAATTGGTGAAATCTATGGAGGACATGTCCATACAAGGAGCATAAATCAAAAAGTTACAGGAAGAGGTAAAGTCATTACAGGAATGGAAATAAAGGGTCGAGACTTGTCATCAGGAAGATATACATAAATCTCAGAGTCTTAGCCAACAAATTCAATGATAAGGAAAAGAAACAACCATGGAAAATACCTTAGCCGAAGATAAGTAAAATATATTGATATACATCAATAAATCAATGACATATATTTATCCTTCTATACAGATCATCTTTGAGCAGTATGAGTTAATTCAGAAAACTATAAGAGCCATTGAAATCATTAAGGAAGAATTGGGAGAAAATCCAATAGAAGCCACATATATCATCATGTTTCTAAATTCTTAAAAAAAACAGAAGTTAGAAGAGCTAGAGATAGAAGACAAAACTGAAACT
Source organism: Picea mariana (assembly GCA_032191745.1). Taxonomy (NCBI): domain Eukaryota; kingdom Viridiplantae; phylum Streptophyta; class Pinopsida; order Pinales; family Pinaceae; genus Picea; species Picea mariana. The sequence continues at coordinate 165,312 of JASDQU010736310.1, read as the reverse complement.
ATCTTGGAAATAAAAAAGTTTCTAACTAAGAAAGGCCTCATGTTACAATTGGAAGAAAAGTCTTAGGTTATGGACATAGGTGTGCATAGTTTCTTCAATAATTTTGAGGTGCTAAATAATAAAGGAATACCTGGTTTGTTAGTATTAAATGACAAGTTAATCACCTTGCCTGATTATAAGAAGAAATTAAAGAGAGTGGAAAAAGTCAATTCAAAATTTGCAGGAATACAAGGAAGCATCACTGGGAAAGAATTCTTGGAAACGTTTCAGTTTGATTTGAACATTCAACATCAAATCAAACATATTTTCATCACCAAACACATTTTTTCTAAATACATAGAGATGGATGAAATTTACAGAAAATTACTCAAAATATCAATCCCAAGTAAAAAGAGGTGGGTCAAACTATGTGAATTACTTGAGTAAAGAGGAGTTCTATTTTTCAGCAGTAAGGACCAACAACCAAGTAGAAGTCAAAGGGACAGATCATCAACAACTTCCATCAAATCAACACCAGAAATCTGAGCAGATCTAAAGATTCCTATATTTTTGTAATTAGACACATAATTAGTTTAGATATCCCTAATTTATATCTTGATCATTTATGACTGGATATTTTGTAAATAAATGTATAAATACTTCTCATTTCTAAGTATTGAGGGTTCATTTTTTCATCCAAGAAAGGTACTTTGTATCATTCAAGAGAATCGACCAGTAATAAAAAAAGATCTTTCACAGGATTCTCATGTCATACTGTTGGTGAAGTGAATCTTTCTAAGTTCATGTTTTCTTTCTCTTCTTTCATTCTTATGTGTTTCTAATTCTAATTATTCAAAATAAAGATAATGAACATAATTTATTTTAATATTCTTTGTTTCTGGCTTTGAATAATTTCTATGTTTTCAATTGAAATTAAGTAAAAAAAAATCTTTATTGCTCTCTTTACTTGATGGAATTCCTCTCGCTTATTCCTATTCATTTCATCCAAATTTACCAAATCCAAACAGTTTAACTATCTTTCCTTGTGAAGAAACTTTATAAAAAGTTGAAACAAATCCCTATTTTAAGAGACGGTCCCCATATCCCAATGGTGATCTAAGAATTCAATCAACCAAATATTTCAAGAAAATAAACAAATCCTGAACTATCATAACTAGCCTAATATTTTAATCTAAAAAATATATAAATATTACAGAAAGATTCCTCTCTGAAGCTGGCAGGGATAGATCCCAACTTCCAAAGTGGTTTTTTGGTTACCTCTATCCTTTCTTCTACAACCTCTAAAAATTATAGAATGATAACAAGAGAAGTGAAGTCTGAAGGACTTAACACCTAACGACCTTCCTCCTTCTCTCGATCAAATGACTGTGAGGGAATCCAACTCCTAAGCACGTGCCTAGCCAAAGGAACAGCTGAACGCGCGGATGAAAAAGGACACGTTTTTATGAAAACGTTTTGAATTTTGAAATCTGAAGCATTAATGTAATAGCTAGGAGAAGTGTACTTACATTTATATCTTGGCGTTGTGAATAGATCTTGAGAGATTTCTCTCATCTGTTGGATGTAATAGGAATTTAAGTCTGTTTAATTGTAACAACCCTAGTTGAATATATGCTTAGGGATTATTAAGTAAAAAATTATTAGGTAATTAATTTTTCTAACATGTTATTAACTAAACAAAGATTGGTATAATGATATTAATTAAATATTAATTAATTAATTGTTATAATTTTGATTAATTAATTACCTATTACATTCAATGACATGGGTATTAAATTTAAGAGGGTTAATAAATTTAATTGTTTAAATTAAATGATTACATATATAGAGGGGATAAGGAGCATTAATAATCGGATAAAACATTAATAATTGGATAAGACATTAATAATCGGATAAGACATTAATAATTGGATAAAACATTAATAATCGGATAAGACATTAATAATCGGATAAGACATTAATAATCAGATAAGACAATGAATGTATGGATAAGGAAAGGGGGGGAGGAAAAAAGGGTCAGTGAAGGAGGGATATGAGGGAAGGAGGTTTACGGAAGGAGGGATGATTGTTTTGGAGGGTTCTCTTAAATTTGCTGGTTGAGAGTTTGAGTTATGTAGTCAAGAAGGATCATTACAGGGGGCACCGGTTTGCCGGGAGTTTTGGGCACGGGGGCCAGGATATCCATATGGTATCCTGGAGCTAGGAAGCCGAACAAGATGCTCCTAGATGGAAGGGAGGAACAACGGTTTGGGCAGAGTTGGTCAGTGGCATCAAGCTGGGCAAGACAACAACAGGAAGGTCATCAAGACAAGCATAAGCAACAGGAAGGTCAACAAGACAAGCAAAAGTTTAGCATCAGACCAAGGTATTTTAATCTACATATTTGTTTTATGCATTTAAGGAATATGAAGTTTTATAAGGTTGTTCATAAGCTATTATGTTCAACTCAATAAATTTTATATATGTTGGTTTTGGTTATATGTTGATTATGAAATAAAATAAATGTTAGGATAGCATTCCTTAAAATAAATTCTTTTGGGATTTATAAGGCTTTGTAGAAATGAACCCTACACATGGTATCAGAGCCTCATTCACAATTTGGAGCCTTAAGGGCCAAGCTCCAGCTCCACCTAACCTGCAAGTCAAACACAATTTTTTTTACACAAATCTATTGCACATTAAAAATGAAAAAGACATAAGAATATACTAATCGAAGTATTCAATAAATTTAAACACTAGTTTCAAATAAACAAACCTATATAAATATTCTGCCGGGAAATTCTAAACTGGTTTATAAATAAACATTTTAAAGTACTATATAAAAAAAAATATATGCATTTAATATATATAATCATTTACAAGATTAAACAAAAATTACTTTGAAAGCATTCAAGAGGGGGATTGATCCCCATGACTTCCCTGTCCCGATTTATATATATATATATATAACAAAATAAAAATAAAAATATTGAGCCTATTACCATCAAACCCAATCTCAAGCATATGACCGAGAAGGCTAGAACATCCAAAGAAATCAAATCTCTTACCAAGTCACGTGATAGCATACACAGGGCGTTTAAGGAGGGAAGCCATATAGGGGCATATATCATGCACTACACATCAAACCAGGTCACATGGCATTTCATGTGCAAAAAAAAAAAACCAAGCCAAGCAACATACAGCCCAACACAATTGCAAGTTCCATAGCCACCAAGGAGAGGGATCCAGTGCACTACAAGCCATACGCAGGGGTTTTACACAAGTTAGCACCACTTCCATACGCAACCATACAGTCGTCGTCATACAACTGTACAGTTGCACGAGCTGTAGCAGTCGTCTGCAAAATAGATCTGCACGGGCTGAGGTGAAGGTCAGGATGTAGGCATGTGAGTAGCTGTAGTAACCCTGTGCATCCCGTAAACACAAATCCCTTTGGCAAGTTCCCAACACCCCAAACCAGCACCATCGCTACACAACACAAGGCTAGCGGCCAATGCCAGAGCCAAACACTAGGGATACTGTGCGCTATACAAACCCAAAAAAAAAAGAAGGAAAAATGTGGGATTCATGGAAGAACTGGCATACACAATACCAGAAGGATATACGGATTTGGGGTGTTGGGTAGACTCCTATTTTTCTGGTTTATGAAAGTGGTAATGGAGAGGTAAAAGTCTCAGTCAATGAAGACGAGATTCACAACCTATGCATGGCTCAACCTTTCCTTTCATACCATCCAGATGAAGCGAAGATCTCGAACTCGCATACAAAAATAGCACAAGCCAAGCAACTGGATGAGGATATAGAGGTTGGGGTAGTCAAGACACAAAGAAATAGTACCTTATTTGAGTTTGTAAATACAAAAAAAAATGATTTGGAAAAGTGGGGGGGTGTTAGGATCTTTTGTCTGTCAAGCCAGTTCCGTGATTGATCATCCTTCTCCTGTATTCAGAACTTCTAAAATTGGATTTGTTGTACTGATTAGTTCTGTGCTTGTTTGGGGAGCTTGGAAATATATATTTTGCAATGGCCAAGTTGGAGATGAAGATATTTACAAGGAAAAATAGAAGATAGCAAACTCCACAACCATAAACGCAAAGAATGCTGGTGGTATTTCTTCTTTGAATTCACAAAACGAAAGAGTTGTCAGCAAAGAAGCTAAAGTTAGGAATACAACATTGGTTATGAACTCTTCTTCTAATGGGAAACCTCCACTTGACGAGACTGAATTCAACAAGAAGATTCAAGAGATTGTATTGTACTCAATAACTAGCGCTGAACATTTATTATCAAATTAAACCACAATGGAGCCCGCAAGCCTAAGTCATGCACTACGCACCTACACTACAACAGATTTCAGCAGAGACCAACCACACCAGCGCCATATCACGACCACACCAGTGCTGCAAAAACAATAAGATTTTTTTTTTTAATAATAAAAAAAAAACCACAGGATAGCAACGAAAATGATCTGAGGTTCAAGGGTTTTGAA
>JASDQU010736310.1:134497-145379 GCA_032191745.1 Picea mariana | reverse complement strand
TTAACACATATTTGAAAACGGTTTTATACTTTGTCAAACCCAAACTTTCATCTTCCAAATTCTATTGAAAAAAATTCAATTAATTTTCCATATCTTCGCATTTGACACTTAATGTTATGTTTCTTTCTATCCTAGTTTCTAGCAGTGCAACTGTATTATGGAGAATCGTGTTCAAGATTGGGCTCGAAAAAGGACTGAGAGTTGTTTAACTTGGGAGCACATTGAAGTCTCTACAAAATTTTCAAGTATGTGGAGGATGCATATTATTAACCCTAATACAATTTTTATCATGAAAGTACATATTAAATATGGCAGAGAAGCCAATGAATTGCGGACCTTCAAAGAAATGAAGAGACTATTCATGTAAGCTGGGGATTCATATTGTTAACCATGATATACATTTTAGAAAGGAAGTACAACTTGAATATGGTAAAGAATCCAATGAAGTGCAGACCTSCAAAGCTATGGTGAGAGTGTGGATGACTAATAAACATGGAATTACATTTGAGCCATTAACCTTTTAATCTTGAAATCTTAATATAATTTTAGATATGTTATCATTTCCCATTGAAACAAGAAAACAATTCCTGCTACTAAAAATATGATTAAAATTTCAATGTAGAATGATATTTTAAAACAACGTGCATGGAAAAATTCCCAAACATGGAATTTCCCATTTCATTAAATGTACATAACTCAACAAGAAGTGTCTCCCATACATGGCATTTCCCATTTCATTATATGTCCATAACTCAACAAGAAGTTGACATTTCCCATTTCATTATATGTCCATAACTCAACAAGAAGTGTCTTTGTCTAACAACATTTTGTTTAGCATAGGTCTTCAATTGTGACTCATTAGAAAATTATAATTCTCTCCAAGATATTTTATCTTACAAAATACAAATTGAACTAGGATGTTTTATAACTCAACCATTCAACCTTAGAAATGAGAAATCTTAAAATTATAGGATCCTTGATCGAATCTATGATTAATTTGATTTTTATCTGATTCCAGTCAAGGTCCTATCAACCATTTAGGTCTTAAAGTATGTTCAAACAAAAGATGACATAATATAATATGATTGCTAAAGATCTTAGTTTTTATGCATTATACATTAACATCTACCGGTTCTCATTATGTTCAAATTTATTATTCATATAAAGCTAACTAACCATAAAGTGTCCATCCAACTAGTAATGATGCTTGTTTGCAACGCCTATGATAAGGTGATCATACATGCTTATGAATTTACAAGAAACCATAGTTATTTTTTCTTGGTTTGTACAAGAAGATAAAATTATTTTTCTTGTTTTTTTATACAATTGAAGAATGTTTGCAAGAGGCATTTTACTCTAGCATTTTATTGCATCTTGTGGAGGCTAGTGTTGGGTATGTGTTATATTCTTTGCATGTGTCTCTATGTGTGTGTTGGGCACTACTCGAGGGGGGTCCCAAGGGGAGGGGGGGATCCCAAGGGGTGGGGGGTGGGTGGGAGGTTAGGATTCCCCCCTGGTTATGCGAAGCCTTCAACTTCGGGTGATTTTTTCTATTTTAGCATTTTTTTCTATTTTTAGCGGTTTTCTAAATTAATCCTGGATTAAGGGAATGGGCGTTTGGTAGCTATAGAATACCTAAAGTATTGTATATGTTGTATTGTGAATGGTCAAATTAATACAATGAAGAGTTGAGAGGTGCGACACCAAGGAATGCTATTTTTCTACCGATTAAGGGTTTCCAACGTAAATCTTTGTGTACTATGTGTATGAGACATTGATTAATTTGTTTTTTGCTTAAGAACTTGTATGCATTGCTTTACTTCACAGGTTTAAAAATTACACTACAAACAAGAGGGAAAAGGTAATTAATAAATTTGTGGGAAACCATTAAAGGGAAGAAGTGTAGTAATCCAGATATAAGATAGTATGAAGAACATAAATAATTATGTAGAAATGGCAGAGAAACAATGATATAACCAAAACAATAATAGAATAATACTAGGATAATACCAGAATAACACCAGAAAGAGAACTTTGATTATTGAGAGTAATGTTTACTTGCCTCTTCAAGGGGGAAACCTCCATCATAACAGAGCTCTATTACAATAATATCCAAGAAAATATTTCTCATACCCTCTACTTCTATTTATACTAAATCTATCTATCCAAAAGAACAATCTAGAGAAAGATCCTTCTAGAAGTGGAATCTTCTATTAGGTCTTCTTACATTTGACTTATTCTTCCTTATTTCTAGGACTTATTAATATTGGCCTTTATTACATGGAATTATATTATTCTACCTACATGAGGGGTTAAGGAGGTTAGGTCCCTAACATTCCCTCCTCCTTGAAGAACAACCTTGTCCTCAAGGCTTCAGATGAGGGAATTGTTGTAGAATGGTGGCCGACTCCTAGGTGGCATCTTTTAGAAGGGTATCTTTCCATTGGACTAACACTTCCTTGATGGTGCATTGATGGAGATGACGTTCTCTCCGGGCCAAGACTACTTGTGGCTGAAACCATATGGAGCCTTCTTCATCCAACTTAGGGAGATTAGTTTGAGTTTGGCACTTAGTTCCAATCACCTTCTTTAAGCAGGAAACATGAAAAATAGGATGGAGCTTTGAATGATTGGGTAGAGCTAACTTATAGGCCACTGATCCCACCCGCTTAAGTATTGTACAAGGACCATAAAATTTGGGTGCAAGTTTATGAAAATGGTGAGCTTTGAGTGAAGTCTTCTTATAAGGTTTTAGTCGAAGAAATACTTGGTCCCCTTCAACAAAATGGCGTTCAAAATGACCTTGATTTTCTTGTTGCTTCATGCGATTCTGAGCCATGAACAAATTTGCTTTGATGGCATGAAGAATAGCCTCATGGACTATAAGATTCGTGTCAACCTCGTGAACCTTCGAGACCCCTAGAATATAGGAGAGAACTGATGGAGGCTTTTGGCCATAGACTGCTACAAAAGGAGTCATGCGAGTAGTTGTATGGTAAGAGGTGTTGTACCACCATTCAACTAGGGGTAACCATTGAGCCCACATATTTTGTCGCTTAGATGAAAAAAACCTCAAATATGTTTCCAAACACTTGTTTACAACTTCAGTTTGGCCATCCTTCTAGGGGTGATAGGGAGTGTTGAGATGCAATTGGGTGCCTTGTAGCTTGAACAATTCTTGCCAAAAATTACTGGTGAAAGTGGGGTCTCTATTAGAGAAAATAGAATTAGGCATTCCATGAAGCTTGAAGATATTATCCATGAATATTTGGGCCACTTTGAACGCTGTCAATGGGTATTGAAGAGGACAAAAATGAGCATATTTGTAGAGATGATCAATGAACACCATGATGACTGATTTATTTTCTAATTTAGGTAAGCCTACAATGAAGTCTATAGAAATATATCGCCAAATAGCAGGGGGAATGGGAAGCAGTTGGAGTGTGCCCAGAGATTTGATAGTTTCTCCCTTGTTTTGTTGACATACCTCACATTTAGCCACAAAGGTGCAGACGTCTTGTTTCATACCTTCCCATAAAAAATACTGTTTGACCCATTCATAGGTTTTGGTAAATCTTGAATGCCCGGTTATGGGTGAGGCATGAAGTTCAGAAAGCACTGTGGATTGAATTTGGGATTGATTTCATAAGTACAAATGAAATTTGTAGTGAAGCTCTCCATTATTCCAAGAGTACCTTGGAGAAACTGAAGAATTGAGTTGCATTTGGTGGAGAAGGCTAGAAATTTTTGGGTCTTGCAACCATTCCCGATGAATAGCTTGGATCCAATATAGTACAATGAAGGAGAGGGAGAAAAGGGACCCTTCGTCTTCATATTTTCAGGAAAGATCACAAACCACTACATTTTACTTGACCTTCTTGTAAATGATCTCATAATCATAGCCAAGTAGCTTGGTCACCCATTTTTGTTGTGCCAGGGATGGAATTTGTTGTTCCAGGAAATACTTGAGACTCTGATGATCAGTTTTGATTTGGAATCATTGACCCAGTAAATAAGGATGCCAGAGATCCACAACATGGAGAATATATAATATTTCCTTTTCATAAGTGGATTGGCCCAAATGTCGCTCTGAAAGTTTTTTTCTAGTGAAGGCCAAGAGCCTACCATATTGCATGAGGATGGCCCCAATTCCTTTCCCGGAAGCATCACATTCCAATACAAATGTCTTTCTAAAGTATGGGAGTGCAAGGGCAGGGGTCGAGCACATAACATGTTTTAAGGCTTGGAAGGCATGATCCGCAACTAAAGTACAAGTGAAGGAATTATTTTTAAGTAGGGAAGTCAGAGGAGCTGCAATCTTTCCATAATTCCTAACAAACTTCCTATAATATCTCGTTAAACCCAAAAAACCATGCAAGTTCTTAAGAGTTTTAGGGAAAGGCCAATCTTGCATAGATTCAATTTTCTTAGGATCTACTCAGATGCCATCCTTGCCGACAATATGACCCAGGTGTTCCACTTCTGAGGCACCAAAGGAACATTTAGATTGTTTGAGGAAAAGTTGGTGCTTATAGAGTAGATGGAGAACTTGATTCACATGGGAGAGATGGGATGACCAATTTTTACTATAGATGAGAATATCATCAAATAAAACTAAGAAAAAATGACGAAGAAAAGGACAAAAGACATGATTCATAATACTTTTGAAAGTGGAAGGAGCATTACACAATCCAAAGGGAATTGCCAAGAATTCATAATGAACCTCATGAGTGTGAAATGAAGTCTTGGGAATGTCTTCTTCTTTCATATGAATATGGTGGTAGCTGGAACATAGATCCAATTTGGTGAAGTACTGAGCACCACTCAATTCATCCAAGAGGTCATCAATGAAAAGAATGGGGAATTTTTCTTTGATTGTGAGTTTGTTGAGGGTGTTGAAATAAAGACACATGCACCAAGTACCTTCTTTATTGAGAACCATGATCACAGGTTAAGAATAGGGGCTAGTACTAGGGAAGATAACACCGAATTCTAGTAATTGATGACAAATTTTCTCAATTTCATTCTTCTGGGAAAAGGGATGATGATAAGGCTAAAAATTGGGAGGAAGACTGCCTAGGATGAGAAGGATGGAATGATCATGGATGCCATGGGAAGGGGGAAGGTCTTTTGGTGCAGTAAAAAAAACTTGGTGGCGAGAAAGGATAGATTGGAGGTCAGGATGCAAAGAAGGTGTCTGAAAAGCATGAAAGGAGTGGAGTTGGTTTATAATTCTCGAATGACCATTTTTTAGGAGATTTTCCATGCGATGGGAACTGATAATCTTCGAGGATCCTGTTGTGATGCATTCGAACTTATATTGTTGTCCCTTCTGTTGGAATTGCATGGTTAAGTCCTTAAAATACACAAGAATGGGGCCTAGAGTGTGTAACCATTCGACACCAAGAAAAATGTCACAACCATCCATGTCTATAGAAAACATATGGGATTTTAGGTGATACTGACCAATTTGGAGTCGCACACCGTCCCCCAAATTTCATGGAACCACCATTGGCAATCATGATTTGAAACTTATTTATGACACAGATGTAAAAATTGACTTTTTGGGAAATGCGACGATGAATAAAGTTATGGGTGCTACCACTGTCCACAAGGATGATGACTTTCTAATTTTTTATGTAACCAATTAGCTTGAGAGTTTAGGGAGTAGAGAAGCCAGTGAGGGCACTAAGTGAAATCACTAGGTCAAATTCAGGTGGGTCAGAGGGTAGGGTGAGGGCAGATGGTGGTGGTAGTTCCTCCACCAATGAAACAACTACATCTTCACCAGAAAGATCCTCAGTCACAACCATAAAAATATTTTGTTCCTTACACTTGTGCTTGAGAAAATATTTTTCATCACAATTATAAAAAAGATCCTTGAGTTGACGTTCATCCATTTCATCCCTGGTTAATTTCTGGATTTTGAGGGGAGTTGCAGGAGGAGAAAAAATAGTGGCTTTAGGGTGAGGAGGAAAGGAGGGTTTGGGGGTCTGGGAGGAGGCAATCTGTTGGGCTTCCTTGGCTCGTTGATTAGATTCCAACCAATTATGGGGGAATTCCATGAGAACATGGGCACAAATTTCATATTTGAGGCCACTGATAAAGTATTCCCTAAAGAAAGCATCGGACATGCCCTCCATTATGAAATCCAAGTTCGCAAATGTGGAAATAAAGTCTTCCACTATCCCAAACTACTTTAACTTGGTCAAACAACCTAAATGGTGGGTGTCAAAGTCAAAGAGGTCATAAATTTTGGCCACAAACTATGTCCAAGCAACATACCCTTAGTTTTCCTTATTTCTCCATTGCCACTATTTCCATCGTTCCAGATCCATATATAGGACACCATAACGAAGCTTGGCTAAATCATCAGTAATTCCATGCAAAGAGAAATAATGTTGCATTTGGGTGACCCATCCCATGGGATCTTATCCATCAAATTTGATCACCTCAATTTATGGGTGGAAAGAGGTCTCAAGAAAAGTGGGTAGTATGAAGACCTTGGTTATGGGAAGAGTCATGTTCATCCTGATAAGATGGTTTTCCAGAAGAGGAAAGGTTCTGGAAATGACCCATGAAGTGTTCAAAGGTGGATTTGAGGCCTTTGTGGTCTTTGATGTGGGAACATTGTTCCTTAAGGATATAAGGAGACAAATTGATTGAGATAATGTTGGTAGTGATATTATTTATGTCTTCCTTGTTTTGTTGGTTGTCAATAATCAAGAAATTGAGTTCTTGGGATCTTGTGGTAGCCATTTGGAAAAAAGGGGAAGGCAATTGGTATAGGGGAAACAAAAGGGGTCTAGATGGTTAGGTGAGACCACTGCGAATAAGGGTGTCAAATGATAGGTACCACTGTGATGAGGGAGAAAAGGGGGATCCAATGGGATGGGGGGAAAATAAGGGTGCCAGAGAAGGGTCGAGCCCACAAAAACAAATATGGTAAAAAATGATAGGTATCACTAGGATCGGGGAAAAGAGAGGAACCCAATGGAATAGGTCCCAAATAAGTGTTTTAGTGGTGTTGAGTATCCATTTTGACATCCTATTACCTTACATTATATTCTATCTTGGTCAATTTTACCTCTGACATATGAATATGTTGTCTATTTCTTCCATAAACCTACCTTGTGACCTTATTCATATACATAAATAGGTAACCCATGTTAAAAAACATTATTTGTTTGATTTCTTGATTAAGTGGGACTAAATGATTGAGGTTTATGGTTCTAATTACTTTCAATATTATTAAGCAACTTCATGACAAAGCATCACTTCATCCGGTACTCATCTTCAAGATTTGTCTGGTACTTCCGTTGGTCCAGTACTGCAACATTCCAACTCTGCGCCTGTTCTGGTACTACCTCTGCGCTAATATGGTACTAACTCTGCATTTATTTTGGTACCACCGTTGTGCTGATCCGGTACCAAGATCTTTTACCATGCTAGTCCGATATTAAACTCGCGTCTATAGGATTAACATTTTTGAACGAGTACACTTGTGATGTCTCCAAGAAGTTAGTTGGATGGAAGAATCCTTGGTTCATTTGAATACCATGATAGAATTCATCACTCATGCACTTCGTTTCATGAGGATGAAGTTCATTCCTTGAGATACACTATGATTCGCCAATTGTAATATTTTGTAAACATTTGATAATTATCTTCGGACTTTGATTGTAATGACTGACCTTGATTAAAAGGGATGTTGTATAGATGATATATAGTAAGGAATGATATACACTATTATGCTAGGAAATGAAATGTTGAATTACTGATTCAATTTATTAACTGAAGGAATATAAATGCTAGTTTGTGCAATTCATGGGTGTGAGTAAAGTGTTTATTCTGTAATTTCTTTAGAGCTACCTTGTTGGTTTGGCAAGGGCCCACCGCCCCTACCAAGGTAAGACTCCCTGTATATGTTTATGTGTGACATAAGCTAATTGTGTGAGTGTGCAAATATAATAGTTGTGTGCTGCAAATGATTCTAAGTGCACAAACTTTCCTAAGTACAATACAAATTTCTAGATAGATTTGATTTTGGATTAGTGTGAATGAACAATTATACACTAAGCATAGTAGATTATTCTATTTCTGTTTCTACAGAGTGATATTTAGTTCAAAAAATATGGATATATGTTTAGGATTGTTAAATAAGCAATTCTTATTGTTTTGAATTTATAATTGTGTTGTCCTCAGTGGGTACAGGAACAATTAGACATCATCTCTCACCCTCCATGCTCCAGTAATGAAGTCTTTCAATCATACTGACCGACTCTTATATTGAAGAAGGTTTGATTGGAATTGGTTAGGTTGTGATTGGTTTCTTTCCAAGAGTAAATCGAGTGAAGTGTTAATTGTTATGTGGATTCAATTGCTAAAGGAAGAAGGGTCTTGTTTCATATCTTTATTTCATGAGCCTATAATGAACATACTTGCTATCTGAGCAAGAACCTTTTCAACTGAGTGTTTGCTTGAGAGTTTTACTATGATCTTTATCTTCTAGTTTGAAGTTGTGTGAAGAATAGTGTTCAGATATTTCAAAAACAAATTATTTTGTTATTGATTGTTTCTTGATTGAGCTATATACAACAGACATAGATAGATTACCTATTTTCGGCATATATAGTGTAACAACTCTTTTGATTACAAATATTGGATTGATATATAAATGAGTGAAATATACTAAACATATATTTACACCAAAATTTTGGCGTCGTTGTCGGGGAGTTGTAAACGGTAATAGGTAGCATTTTGAGTTTGATTGGTTTGATGAGTTTGGATTGGATTTAAGGACAACCTAAGGGCAGAGAGAAGATGATAATACGAGAGGTAAGAACCTGCGCATCCACTTTGGTGGGGTTTCTCCAAAGTCAGGTTGTCCTCTTACCTTTGGTAGTTAAAAGTTTGTGTTTCATTATTATTAGAGTTTCTTCTTTTTATGAGTAGACATAGGGATAATAAAGGTAGTTTTATTGCCTCCAAAATTTAAAAAAAATTAGAAAAACAAACAACACGAAACCCCACCCCCACTAATTAAGGTAATATCTATGCATGAACAATTCTCAGAGAAGAAAGTTCAAAGGAAACAATTGAAACAACAACCAAAGGCACCAAATATGAAGCTACTATTCAGATTGAAAACATAGTACAACAAGAAAGAAGGGAAGCACTCGTGACTGAATCAAAAGGAAGAGTTGGAAAAGGGACAGAGGTAGTGGCAGAAGATGTTGCATATACCATTGGGGAAACACACAAGGTATTGGAATAGTTGGATATCCCAAACAACCCAGTTGTTGAACCATCACTTAGTGGGGAGACATCACCAACACCCTACAACGTGTTATTTGGAGATATGGCAGATGAAGAGGGAAATGAAAAAAACAAAACAGAGACATTTGGATTCCCAATATTAGACATCACCAGAGATGTTTCTATGAAGAATATTCCACTATCCTCACTACCTCACTTCCATGGTATGTCAACAAAAGATCCTAATTCATTTTTGTTTGAATTTGATATAGTGTGTAGGAGTTATAATTACATTGATAATGCACAAAAGCTAAAACTCTTTCCATCCACACTTAAAGATTCAACATTAGGGTGGTTTATGAGCCTAGGAGAACAAACTATCTTATCTTGGGATGGCATGAAGGAGACTTTATGTTGATTGTGGAGCCCGAATATCTTCCTGATTCAGAGGTATTTTTACTTTCAGCTGTGTTTATACGCCATGAAGTATTTACACCCCAGAAGTATGTACACTCTTCCACGTGGGGGAGTGAAGAGGGGGGGTACTCCCTGTGGAGGGTTCGAGGGGGCTATCCCCCTGGATGGGGGCAAGCGGGCCCCCAAAGTAAAAATTTCCTTGTAAATGTATATTGTAATTTCATTGTAAATATGGACCGTTCATTATAAGGTTGCAGATCTAACAATAGAGATTATGTTATGGTTTTTTTCCCTAGAAGGCAACCCTCTTTTATGAGGGAAATGTATTGTGGCTATGATTGATGGTGAATATTCAATTTTGAGATAGGAGACTGTGAGAGAAAGAAGAGGAAGTTACAACGGGTTTGCTATAGGTTGTATCCCTTCATATGATGGATAATAATAAAGGAAGGACCTGGAAATTTCTTTGGTGGACGTAGCCCACACTGGGTGAACTACATAAATCTGTGTCTCTATTGTATTGTGTATCTTTTGTGTTTTGTTTCTGCATTTGTTTTATTTTATTGCTCCATGGTCCCGTTTTTCTAACAATTGGTATCAGAGTAAAAGGTAACTCATAGGAAAAGAGGGTTCCTGGTTCGAGTGGGAGCAATGTCAGAAGATGGAAAGTTTAGGGTCAAGAAATTTAAGAGCCAAAACTACCAGTTATGGAAGATGCAGATGGAAGACTATTTATATCGGAAGGATCTATTCCTACCATTGGGTGGAATAACAAAGAATCCAACAGCTACAAAGGATGAAGAATGGGAGATTCTTGATATAAAGGCTCTAGGAAAGATATGGCTGAACCTCGCAACGTTGATGGCTTTCAATATTTCCAAAGAAAAGACAACAAAGGGTTTGATGGACGCATTAGCCAAATTGTACGAAAAACCCTCGGCGTCCAATAAGGTATTTCTAATGAAGAGATTATTTAATATGAAGATGTCGGAAGGTGGGTCTGTTACAGATCATTTAAATGATTATAATACAGTTACTAATCAACTAAGTTATGTAAAAGTGGACTTTGATGATGAGGTCATGGCTCTTATAATCTTGTGCTCATTGCCAGAAAGCTGGAATGGCTTGGTCATGGCTGTAAGTAACTATGTCTTTGGTTCAAATACTTTAAAATTTGATGATGTTGTTGGTGTTATCCTTAGTGAGG
>JASDQU010736310.1:123527-134397 GCA_032191745.1 Picea mariana | reverse complement strand
TACACCTTTGGCCAACCATTTCAAATTAACTAAGAAATGTGTCCCAAGACACAGGAGGAGATAAAATACATGTCCAGGGTCCCATATTCATTAGCAGTTGGTAGCTTGATGTATGCAAGGGTTTGCACAAGACCAGATATTGCACATGTAGTGGGAGTTGTGAGCATATATTTGAACAATCCAGGTAAAGAACATTGGGAGGTAGTAAAGTGGATTCTCATATACTTGAGAGGTACTTCTAATCATGAATTATGTTTTAGAGGTTTAGAAACTATTTTACAAGGATATGTTGATTCGGATATGGCAGGTGATACAAATAGCAGGAGGAGTACCACAAGGTATGTGTTTACTATAGGTGGAACAACAGTAAGTTGGATTTCAAAACTGCAAAAGGTTATTTCACTTTCAACAACAGAGGTAGAGTATGTTGCTGCTACATAGGCTAGTAAAGAGATGATTTTTCTACAGAGGTTTATGGAGGAATTGGGAAAGAAGCAAGAGAATAACAAGTTGTACTGTGACAGTGAGAGTGCCATTCATCTTGCAAAGAACTTAGCCTTCCATTCGAAGACTAAGCATATACAGTTGAGGTACCACTTCATACGATCCACATTGGAAGATGGACATTTGAATTTGGAAAAGATACACACTAGTCAGAATCCTGCAGACATGTTAACAAAGGGAGTAACCAGGGAGAAACTGAGTTCCTGCTCAGTTTTAGTTGGTCTTCAAGAATGAAGATGAAGATGATAAATTTTTTTAGGTCCAAGAAGGTTCAGAGTCCAGCATATACAACAGCGATGGAGTTGTTGAGATCAGTCTCTAAGTGGGATATTGTTGGATGTGGAGCCTGATTATCTTCCTGATTCAGAGGTCTTTTTACTTTCAACCGTGTTTATACCCCATGAAGTATTTACACCCTAGAAGTATGTACACTCTTCTACGTGGGGGAGTGTAGAGGGGGGGTACCCCCTCTGTGGGGTTTAGGGGGGCTATCCCCCTGGCTGGGGGGTCTGGGGGCAAAGCCCCCAAAGGCAAAATTGCCTTGTAAATGTATATTGTAATTTCATTGTAAATCTAGACCATTCATTATAAGGTCATAGATCTAACGATAGAGATTATGTTAGGGTTTTTTTCCCTAGAAGGAAACCCTCTTTTATGAGGTAATGTATTGTGGCTATGATTGATGGCGAATATTGTATTATGAGATAGGAGACTGTGAGAGAAAGAAGAGGAAGTTACAATGGGTTTGATGTAGGTTGTATCCCTTCATATGCTGGATAATAATAAAGGAAGGACCTAGAAATTTCTTTGGTGGACGTAGCCCACACTAGGTGAACCACGTAAATCTGTGTCTTTGTTGTATTCTGTATCTTCTGTGTTTTGTTTCCACATTTGTTTTATTTTATTGCTCCATGGTCCTATTTTTCTAACACTTTCCTCCAGAAATATCAAGATAACTACATACCTAGGGATGCTAGGAATGACATATTTAAAATGCAATAGTCTGAGAAGGAAAGTTTGGAAGATTACTTAGAAAGGTTCCTATATAAATACCAAAAGACAAAACAATTTTCCTTAGACGCAACCACATTTAGGACCATATTCCTAAAAGGTGTAAGGGATGAATGTATCGAGGTACTAAACCTCATGAGTTCTGGAGATGTGTATTAGAATCCGTTTATAGACATTGCAGAGTATTGTAAAAGGTACTCTCGCAGCCAAGCCAAAATAGGAAAAAGTGTAAGGGATCCTATAAACAAAATTACTAAACCCACACTAGGAGGGGTTACTATGATAGAGTTGGGGAATCTACTATAAGACTTCAAAATAAACATTCTCAACACCATCAACTCCCAGCTTGATACCATTAAAATCAAAAGAAAACAAGAAGAGGAAAATGCTACTTTGGCAATTTTCTGTCCTCGGTGTAGGAAAAGGCATCCTGAAAAGGAGTATCCTATTAATGTTATCAAAATCTGTGACCTTTGTGTGAAAGAAAACCCTAATAATGCATGCCCTTCTGTACCTAGACTAAAATCCATTTTCAAGGGAGGAGGAGAACCTCAGGAAACATCATATCCCCCGAAGAGGGCATGGAGACAACAAAACCCTAATATGTTTGTATATCCTACCACAAAATATTCAAAACAATAATGGGTACCTCCAATGTCTTACCCTCAATGGTCACCTCAGGAACTAAAAATCTAGCCTTGTCAACAAGGATGGAGGGGGCTTGCTTATGGGAATGTTACCTTTCAGCCAACAACCTTTCCCACCTACCCAAATAACCTTCCAATATTTATCAGTTGCTACCGGGATTTATTACCCTTGCTCTCCCTCCACCTCCACAGTTGTAGCAACAACTTACATTTCCTATGAACCCAAATCTTTAGCAACAACTTATATTACCTATGAACCCAATTTTGCATCAACAAATGCAAGCTGTACCTATGCCAAACTCTCCTCAGCATACCCCTATTCCTGCACAACTCATTCTTAATCCAAACAATAGACCTACACAACCTGTACAAAATATTGAAGTACAAACCTTCCCCACTTAAGTGATAACTCCTGATTCATTTAATGGAATCCAATTAAGATCAGGGAGGGTTTTGAATAAACCAAATCCTACTGTGGTTATTCAATAAAAAGAACAAATAGATAACCAAGTAGTTCAAGAAGAAGAACAAATGGATAAACAATCAGATGAAGAAAGAGACACCCCTGTACAATAGGGAGTTCCTCCTCATACTCCTCACCCATTAGAAACACGTCAGAAAACTAATCCTCCCCCTTATCCAAAAAGGTTTCTTGTGAAGAAATTTGAGGTACCTCTAGGGCATAATCTGGAGATTGAACTTAGAAACATATGTGTAAATATTACCCTACTTCAAACCATCATGGATATTCCTATTTATTCTAAGATTGTAAGGGATATTTGCATTAAAAATCCAAGGAGGAAGAGGAAGGATCCTCCTATTATACAGGTGGCTGGACAATTATCAGAATTTATATCAGAAATTCCATCTAAATAAAAAGATCCAGGGAATCTAGTGGTGACCACATAGATTAATGGTGTTTATTATCAAAACACACTTGTTGATCTAGGAACAACAATAAATGTTATGCTGATTGAAACCATGAAAATGATGCAACTAAATCACCTAAGACCAACACACACTTGACTGGAATTAGCAGACAAATCAATTATCAGTCCAACAGGAAGTGTAGATGATGTAACATTCACTTTGGCCTCTTGGGATTACCCTATGGATTTCTTGGCGATTCATCCTAAAATCTACAAACTAGGACATCCAGTAGTGCTTGGACGACCTTGGTTGGCCACTACTGATGCATTTATTAGTTGTCAGTCTAGAGAGATGACAATATCTAATGGCACCCAAAGTAAAAAACTTATTCTATTTCCTCCTACCAAACTAGCCACTGAAGTTCCTTTCTGGTTGGAGAATCCCTATGGGGAGGAGGAATGTACTCATCCCTTGTTAAAAATCGAATAAGTAAAAGGAGTTCAAAATAAAACTAAAGAACATATTCTAAGCCTATTTTGGCTGATACCGAATGCATTGAATATCCTCAATCTTTTCCAGAATATACACATATCTTCAGCTTTGAATTTAAGGAAATATGGCACACTACACCTCTACAGTGTCCACCATTTCACAAGTAGACAAAGGGAAAGAATCATCTGCCCAAGATGTTTAAATTAGTCCCGGAAAGTTCTTATATATCAATGTTAGCTTAGAAGAAAATCAACAACAAAAATTGATTCAAATGATTCAAGGACAATCTGGTGCTTTTGCATGGGATTACTACGACATGAAAGGGATTCACCCAGACACTTGTATGAATCATATTTACACCAATGACCAAATAATACCTATTAGGAAACCCCAAAGAAGAATGAACCCATCCTTAAAAGACATAGTGAAAGAAGAACTCCAAAAAATCCTGCATGCCAATTTTATTTACCTTATATCAGATAGCAAGTGGGTGTCCCCATTAGTTATTGTCCCTTAGAAAAATGGTAAATGGAGGATTTGGGTGGAATTTTGGGAATTGAACAAGGCTACCTACAAGGATTACTTTCCTTTTCCTTTCATAGACTAGGTCTTGGACACTTTGTCTAGGAAGAGGTATTTTTCTTTCTTGGATGGGTTTAGTGGTTACAATTAGATCCAAATTTCACCAGAAGATCAAGACAAAACACCATGCTTTTCCTTTCATCCACGCATTTTATGTAATGGGTATGGGATGTCAGCCTATGGTTTTACCCATGGTTAGGCCTTTTTGTAATGTATAAATAAGTAGCTAGGTGATGTAAGTAGTAGACAATATTAGAGGTCATGGGCTTAGTGCATGACTAGAGTATGTTAAGATTTGCAGAGCTAAGTGAAAGTGATTGTAAGAGACTTTGTGCACAGACTGTGTAAGGATTTGTTCCCTGACCTAATGGTAAATGAATGCTAGATCTGATCCAGTAACTATGTGTTAATTGATGAAAATTACTTGATCTTAGTTGCTACTACGTTGTTCTAAATCTAGGGTTTAATTTGTGGCGTGACTAAGAACCATAACTTAATGCATATTGTTTCCTAAGTTCTATGTTAAGTGTTGTAATCATAGATATGTGTCCTAGCTAGGTTGTAGACACCAGAGTCCTGTAAACCCCCCTGCCTCTACCTCGGGTGAGACTTCATATGCTTCACAGGTGTTGCCGAAAAGGCCAGTAGTTAGGGTTTTGTTGGTGCACTCTTGAAGCGATGAACCTTGGGTTTGCCCCTGTCCCAAGAAATGGTTATGTTTTCAAGACCTAAAACTGTGATTGTTGTGAACTGAAGAAAAGAGAAAAATATTTGTGCGTAGATCTGTTGTTGTAGTGCACAATATTCTACTTGACTTGTGAAGCTCTGTGCTAAGAAAGGAACCAGATATGAAGAAAAGAGGTAATATATCGAGGCTTTGTGCTCTGCTTAAGGTAAGATATGTGGAATTTTTTTCTTTGAAAGTATGAATTGAGGTGTGTTTGATAGATTCTGGCCTAGTATGAAAACTAGGGCACAGTTAGAAGAAATAATGGATTTGAATAAATTTGATAGAGATAGTGAAAGATATGTTATTCCTATGCATATAAATAATTTTTGGACTAACAAGTGGATGTAGGACCCTAGAAAGAATTTTTGCAGATTGTAGGTCCATCACTGTGATCCCGGTGTGCAGTACAGGAAAGGTTGGGGATATTTTAAAAGAAAGAGAGGATTGACATTGTGTTATAACTATAGAAGATCGAGACATCTTGCTAAGGAATGCCCTAGTATAAGTCCTATTTGTCTTTGTTGTAAAGATGTTGATCATGAGGTTTTGGATTTCCCTAGAATGATTACTATAGTTGAAAACATGAACATGAGACAATAAAACTATGAAGAAGGTCAAGAAACTAAGGATATGTTAAAGAACCAGAAAGAATCAGAGACTATGTTATTACAGCTGAAAGAAACACTGAATGATCACAGAGACATCAATTTACCAGAGATCTTAAAAGAGAAGCAGTGTATAGAAACAAGAATAAGAGACTTCGACATGGACTGTGTATTAGATGAAGAAACACACGTGAATGCTATGCTAGAAATTACTTGTGAAATTTTGGTAAAGCCTGCTATGATTCCTTCATTGGGAAGGATAGGATTGTTTAAAGGAAAGATGATAACCCTATGTGGAAGAGTTACTAATATACCTATGATTTCCCATGGAACATTGACCAAAGAATAATTTGAAGTCATTAAGTTTGTTGAGAACAACGCTCCTTTTTCACTTTTGTTAGGAAAGACATGGATTGAAAAGATCAGATCCAAAGAAAAGTAGAGGAGGAAGCCACAGAAGAGAAAAAGAAAGAATTAAGGGACTTCATAGCCAGAAAAATAGAGTGACTAATACAAGAACAAGTGGACAGGTCAAAGTAACTGAGGGCCAGAGACTTAGCTGTTGAATTTGAAAGAATGCAGGAAGTCTTGAAAAACCTATCCATGTAGGAGAGAAGAGAACCTACCCCAGAAGTAGTAAGAGAATAAGTATTACTCTCAAACCCTTTGGAATACCCTCAACAGTGTGAAGTTACTACGCTAAGAGAATATAAGAATAATAATGGAAAGAGGAACCTAGAGACTCAAACCACAGGAAAGAAGGCAAGAAATCTCAGTAAGGAGAAAGAAAGGATACAAAAATAGCAGGAAGTTCCAGAAAATACTTCGTAGAAGGCAGGCTTGAAAAACTTGAACCTCGTCGGAATAACAGAACTGCGCAGAATGGCACTTTGCCTCCGCAAAGCTATATGACTGTTAGAGGCATCTTGACCATTAGAACGATGCTCCAGAATGGCTAGAAACACAATAAT
This sequence comes from Picea mariana, assembly GCA_032191745.1. Taxonomy (NCBI): domain Eukaryota; kingdom Viridiplantae; phylum Streptophyta; class Pinopsida; order Pinales; family Pinaceae; genus Picea; species Picea mariana. The sequence continues at coordinate 127,985 of JASDQU010736310.1, read as the reverse complement.
TTCTGAAAAGATCGACATTGGACCATTGAGGCTATGCCATAATGGATGGAATCGTATTTATTAAGGCATCCTTGCCTGTTGGAGGAATCCATTACGATGTTTCTTATTTAACCCGTCAGACATTGCGTCGGGACCACTTTTTGCAAACCGATATCACTACGTACCTTCTGAAGGGGATACGCACAGTCAAACCACAGTTGGGACTAATCCCTACTCTCAAGATCAATGATTTCAACCTTGGAGACTGAAAGAACTATGCGATGCTCGCACCGCATAGGTACCTGCCGAAGAAGACTAGGAAGAAGCCCAAGATAGTCCCCCAGCTGTGGATCAAGGAGATTGTGAAATCGATGATCTTAAATGTGATGAATATCCCCCACTTTGACCGACATGAATGGGTTAACACGTGTGTTAATCTCCTCTTGTTGTGATGCCATGGAAGGTATCTTTGGTTGGATAGGTGCATCACTATGGATCCGGTGTTGATCCACCTAATCCTTGGATTGAGCATGCAGGGACCAGACCCTCACCAGTTCTACCCCGGGAAGATGTCAGATCACTCCCTGGCACAGTGCATCAATGAGGCGTACGACGATGTGGTGAAGAGGAAGCAAGGCTACAAGGTAGCCTCCATCCAGGATGGAACAATGTGCCTAGATTCTCAGCTGATAGCGGGCAAGATCGTCAGAAATAACCATCCTACACAAGTCACAGGGTTTGTAGTCGACCTCGTAGGGAAGTTTTTCGAAGGAATGGAGATGAATTGGGTGAGCTACCTCATCAATGAGTTAGAGAAGGACTACCACGAAGCATAGGACCAAGGCTATGAATTTCAGTTCAGTTGGTTATTGATTCTCATTGCATTTATCACTTGGGAGATGCCGAAGGGAGTGACATTCCTGGAAGTTGAGACATCAGAGACATTGACCGTGAGAATTACCACCTTGTGGTATACGAGCAATATGGTGAAGTAGTGGCAATCAAATGCGATGTTCCATGCTTACTACCTACAGCTTAAGCATTCCATTGAATCATTCCCCGAATGAACTCGAACACCTTGCTTACATACAAGCCTCTAGAGAAGTTCTATGCAGAGAGACACTTCATCTACATCACTACTTGTAGAGACAAAAGTAAGGAGGAGCTGCAATCTTACTATAAATTGACCATTGAAGACATGAAGGAGATAACTAAGGAATGACTGGCCAAATTCCTTGTACCAGTCGAGGATGCAGAACACTCCAACCCCAACATCATCGAAAGTCCTTTGATCACCTAGAATGAGTATGATGGACAAAGCAGCGCAAAGAAAAATAAGAAAAAGGAGGAAGTGCAAGACATAGACAGTGAGGAGAAGGAGAACACATCGGAGGAAAATGCACCTGACTCACCTGGAATAGGAGGAGGCGACGAAGTAAACCAAGAGGAGGAAGGGGAAGAAGACAAGCAAGAAAAGGGAGAAGTAACACCGCCAAAGGATCACCTTACAGAGGCTGAGACATCAAAGAAAAGGAAGGTTTCTCTGTAGAAACCCTCAACGTGGAAGAATACCTGAGCCAATAAGCCTCAGTCACAAAATGTGCTCACAGTGGACGATATCCAGCTCATCATCACATCTATAAGAGACACCTCAAAGGATATTCTGTAGAGTCATGAAGTGAAGAAAGAAACATTGTATGATAGAATTGAGAAAGAATTGAAAGACATCCAACAAGCTATCCATTCGAGCCGCGTAGTGTCTAATGCGCCATATTCAGTAGAGAGTGTAGAATTCTACGACGATCCCACCCAATTACGCATATTAGCAGATGCAACAGAGACTTGACTTCATCGAGTCCAAGAAGGAAAGGAGTAGGCCACAGAGGTCTTGAAGCAAGAAAAGGAGGAGGCCTTAGAGAAAATTTAGGTTGCGTAACAAGAGAAAGATGACTTTAGGGTGAAGTTCGAAGGGGACGAAGAGAATATGAAGAAAGAAAAAGACCAACTGCTTGTAGAGTAGACTGTGGTCAAAGAGGCAGTAACTAGAGTGATTCACTCTGTGACGGGTTTGGCATAGGAGGAACCAGAGTCCACCGAGATGCAAGCGGGGAAGTTCACTAAATCCATTCAACATATTCAAGTAAGAGTAGCATATTTAGAACTTCAAGAAGTGCCAAGCACTCCGCAAGAAGTGCAATATCAGAGTGAATAAACTACTAGGAGCACAGTATAAAGAATCAGGGTGTTGGCCTCATAATGTAAGCAAATAAGTGTCCGAAGTGCACAAACCTATGAGAGCCTTGTAGAAGACCCAGAGCTGAGGACATTGGAGGCACATCTCCAGGAGGGGAAGCAACAGGTGTCGACTGTGCAAGAACAGATGAAGCTTCTTATTGCAGTGGAGAATATGAAGAGGTTGCAGGAGAAATGCGCAGTTCAAAAGTAGGTCACTGCTATCTAGAGCAGAGTTATGGAGGTGACACAGAGACTCCAAACGGTGTAGGACGAATCCTTCACACTTTTTGAAGAGATCAAGAGACAAGGCTCACAGTTGGAATAGGTGGTCACAATAGTGGCACAATGCCCTGAAGGGCTTGTCAACGAGCAAGTACTTTAAGATTTCGCTGAGCAAGAGGCTCTAGCGAAGCAACAAGTTGAGGCAACTCGAGCTAAGATCGAGACCTTCGAAGCAGAGTTTCCCAGATCGGAGTGACTCAGGACGAGTTGCAGGTGAGTGTTGGGGGATTGTTGGCCCTCGACCAAGTTTCAAGGAAATGTTGGTCGTGTTTGATCATTTTTGGGACTTCGACAGGCTAGTCGAAGATGGAGTGCCCAGGCGAAGCAGATATCGGGGGATCTCGCCCATTTTTGTGGGATTTTTGGGATTTTAGGGTTTATTTAACGGGTATGGGATGTTGGCCCATGGGTTTACCCATGCTTAGGCATTTTTTTAATGTATAAATAAGTAGCTAGGCGATGTAAGTAGTAGACAATATTAGAGGTCATGGGCTTAGTGCATGACTAGAGTATGTTAAGATTTGCAGAGCTAAGTGTAAGTGATTGTAAGAGACTTTGTGCACAGACTATGTAAGGATTTGTGCCCTGACCTAATTCAAGGAAGGAGGATTCGGTGAGGTGGGTGCAGATCTTCTGTTCCTTAGAAGGGTTGGATCTGTGGCTTTGTGCATAGGAGTATAGGAATATCAAAAGCTTGAATACTAATAAAGAAGAAGAATAAGTTGGTGGACATAGCCCCACACTAGGGTGAACCACATATATCCTTTGTTGATGTGATTTTTGCAATGTTATCCATGTTTTTTATGTATTTATATTCTTATTTCACTGATCTTGATGTATGCTAGATATATGTATGGATTCTTAGTGCTCTATTAATGGTAAATGATTGCTAGATCCGATCTTAGTTGCTATTGTGTTGTTCTGTATCTAGGGTTTAATCTGTGGTGTGACTAAGAACCATAACTTAATGCATATTGTTGGCTAAGTGCTCTATTAAGTGTTGTAATCATAGAACTATATCCCAGCTAGGTTGTAGACACATGAGTCATGCAACCCCCCGTTCCTCTACCTCGGGTGAGACTTCATTTGCTTCGCAGGTGTTGCCGAAAGGGACGATAGTTAGGGTTTTGTTGGTGTGTTGTTGAAGAGTTTAACCCTAGGTCTGCCCCTGTGCCAACATACCTCTATGCTATTCCAGTACCAACTCTGTACCTATTCAGGTACCATCGTTGTGCTGATACGGTACCAAGATCTTTTACTCTGCTAGTTCGGTACTAAACCCTCGTCTATAGGATTAACATTTTTGAACGAGTACACTGGTGATGGCCCTAAGAAATTAGTTGGATAGAATCATCCTTGGTTCATTTGAAGACTACGATAGAATTCATCACTCATGCACTTCATGTCATGAGAATGAAGTCCATTCCATGAGATACACTATGATTCATCAATTGTAATATTTTGTAAACATTTGATAATTATCTTCAGACTTTGATTGTAACGACTGACCTTCTTTAAAAGGGATGTTGTATAGATGATAGATAGAAAGGAATGATATACACTGTTATGCTGGGAAATGAAATGTTGAATTACTGATTCACTTGATTAATTGAAGGAATACTAATGGTAGTTTGTGCAATTCATGGGTGTGAGTAAAGTGTTTATTCTGTAATTTATTTAGAGCTACCTTGTTGGTTTGGTAAGGGACCACCACCCCAACAAAGGTAATCCATTGTATATGTTTATGTGTGACATAAGTTAATTGTGTGAGTGAGAAAATATAATAGTTGTGTGCTGCAAATGTTTCTAAGTGCATGAACATTCCTAAGTACAATATGAATTTCTAAATAGATTTGATTTTGGAGCAATGTGAATGAACAATTATACATTAAGCATAGTAGATGATTCTATTTTTTTTTTCTGCAGAGTGATATTTAGTCCACAAAAGTTGGATAGATGTTT
>JASDQU010736310.1:92888-110665 GCA_032191745.1 Picea mariana | reverse complement strand
TCTTTCATTTCATTTCATTTCTTGGTTTCACTCACAAGAAAAGAATAACTCCAGTGAGTTCCGCGCTTCCGAGCAAAATCAACAGGAGACTTTGGAGACTTTTTGACTATGTGTCAAGCTGCAAATTTTGGGCTCAGTCGGTGTGTCCTTGGGTCTCGCCATGACTATTATACAGACCTACTGTAGCGTGTACCAGTTAGCCTCTTCCGGTAACACTAACGGGCATGCTGCTTAGTTCGTTAGACATAGACAAAGATACAGTCCTGCACGAGACGCCACACCATCCATAAGGACTGAGAACTCTTTCGTTTGAATGAAACAAAAGTTTCTTTGGTTTTCACGGTGCCCTACTTTCGAATTCTTCCATGAAATGTCATTAAATATTTGATCCACATTTTTTAAATTTCATAAGGTGTTGGTTAAGATTAATGTTAAATTAATGTACACCACAAAGTTGTTTGCCTTCAAACTTTTTTATTCAAAATTTGTTTATTTATAGACAGATGATTTACATCATGATGGCTGCTTAATTAAACTTTAAAAATTCCAACTTATTTTGGTTTTTATATGTATTTAAAAAAAAATTTGTAAGATTTTCTCATTTTCGATAAAATATTTTGATTGATAATTTCAAGAGATTCAACTAAATTTAAATCTATGAGTTGTTAACAATATTTAGAAATATAGGGGATGTGTTTCCACATTTAATAAACTCTAAAAAAAAGTCAAGCCTTTTCATTTAAAAAAAAAATGTAAAGATATATTTTTGATGTGCAAGAGAGCACTAAAAAAAAGTCACTCCTTCCCATCCACCCAGGCTAGACTACGCCACACAAAACTTTCCTTTTTTACAGCTCTAATATCATAATCTAATGTTCCCCAGCCCAACTGAGGGGCATTACAGTGCATAATACACATAAAACTAAATTTTTGCTAACTAAAGTAATTCTTTTACTGTTAACAGATTTCATGTAGCTTAGAGCTACAAATTTAAAGTAGATTTAACTACTATGTATAATTATAAAACAAATGCATCTAAAGCATGCTAAGTCATTCTCATTTACTCAAAGGTCGTGCACAACAATAACACATGTAAATAATTCATCAACAAGATAAAACACTTATAGTTAAACAAGAATTGTGCAATCATCTCGGACGTTCCCCCAACCATAGACTTCCAAATCTCAACAACTAGTCACCCTCGAGTTGAGGCTAGTAATCCATAAAATAGGGTGGTCTCTCACAGTCCACTCACAGCTCATAAAACTCATAACCCAACAGATATTCTCGTACAACTATCTCAATATTTCTACCAACTCTCTTCTTTCTGACCTGCCCAACCCAAGGAATCCATCATTCATTGATTAAGGATAACCCAAGGGATGTGTCATCTATATATTAGGATTATCCCAAGGAATGTGACATTCATTTATCAAGGTTTCTATGGCATAGGTAGCTAGGAATCTCTCAGCTGGGAACTCAAGGGAACTTTACCGTGAAACTCACTCTTGAGTTCACTCCACTTGTTGTTACATTGAAACTCACTCTCGAGTTCAAACTCCACTTGTTGTTACAGTGAAACTCCACTTGTTGTTACAGTGAAACTCACTCTCCAGTTCAAACTCCACTTGTTGTTACAGTGAAACTCACTCTCGAGTTCACTCTTCAAGCCTGACAACCTGACTCTTCAATCTTCAGTTCCAAAAAGCTCCAAATATCCGCTCTCCATAGTTGTACCCGCTCCAATCTCTCTTTTTTTTTAATTAACTAATTTATTTTGTAATATTTCAAAATTTTAATAACCATATAAAGAAAGTACCACTATTCATCTTGTTTTAATTTGTCATTTTCAACTTTCAAAAATTTAACAGATATTACATACTATAACATCATATAATGAATAACATCATATATAATTGGTGCATCATACAATGAATAACGGGTGCATTTACTACAATGGAGTGTATCTTCTTATATATCATTGTTGACTAAGTAAATCATTTTCACCTATAAATATGAATTAAATAAATTTACACAAAACGTAAACATTAACATATCTTAAAATAATAAAGTAACTCTCAGCATTAACATGAAAGTACCCAAAACTTTTATGAAAATTAAATAGAAAATTAATCAATGATTGAACCAAATTTATTTCAAAGCAATGTAAAAAATTGAAACCAAATCTATTCAATCAAAATCAAGCAACTCAATAAAAATCTAGAATGGTTCAACTTTCGGTATCATCAAATTCAAGAAAAAATTGGAATTCTTCAGCTGAAAGCAAGCAATGTTTGCTATTTGGCCAACGTTTAGAATAAAGTTTATAGCATTCACAGTGACAGTGTAGGGGCCAAACTCTTTAATTAAAGGGACAAATTATTCTCTTTCTTAGGGGCTTGTTATCATATCATTGTACTTCGTACGGATTTAAAACAAAGATGAGGAACTTATTCATATGTACATCAGATGCTTGTGGGTTCTTTTTGGTTTCACTCACAAGAAAAGAATAACTCTAGTGAGTTCCGTGTTTCCCGACTTAGTGATATATATATATGTTACAATTTGAAAACAAAGGAAGTGTTGCTTTATTGTTGATCTAGATGTTCAAAGAACTAGATCTGTATAGGAGACTAGATTAGATTTAGATATTTGTGATCACTAGACTGATGGTTGAACCTCTAATGCATTAGCCAATGGAGTGGGTTGTACAAATTAAAGAGATGTTTGACGATAATAATTCTATAGCAAACGCGGATACGAGTCTACGCGTGGCGACACCTCTACTGAATATGAAACCAGAGGCTTATATTCCTCGGATGCTCTACTTTGGTCCTTACCACATTAAAGACTCTTGTTCTGCTGGAAGTAAGAATTCAGTCGTGCAGGCATACAAAGGCAAGTCCACAGCCATACTTTCGCAGAAACTATGAAATTGTGGTAAGAACTTCGACGATGTAGTTGAAATGATGGAACAGATGCTGCCAAAAATTGGGCTTTTCTATGACTGGGTTATAAAAGACGGCGAGTACACCAAGAAATTCACTTTCGCGATGGCCGTAGATTCAACCTTTCTGTTACTTTTCTTGCTTCTTCCACCACTAGTGGGTCGTCAAAGTCCAGACAGTCCCAGATTAGTCGATGACATGATCAGTTTTTATACGATGTATGAAACCTCTATGTGGGACGATATTACGAAGCTGGAGAATCAGATTCCACTATCAATATTGAAAGGAGTTTTTGAGAAAGTGAAAGAAGCTTTCTTATCCGTTGAAGGCCATTGGGACTTCAATCCATTGTTGTTCCATAGGGTTCGGGACTTCAATTCCTTTCGAGATAGAGTTCATAGATGAACATAATGAGGTTAAACTAATTGATGATGCAATAGCAAGGGAGTCACATTTGTTGGGTTACGTGCATGCATTCGCTTCACTATTCCTGCATATACAAACTGGCGGAGAGGACAACGGGGCAAAGCCGACATTATTGCAACAGTGTAACAACTTTATGGAAAAGCTTGTTTTATAGGTCTGTCTTTTTCTCCCCCCTCTTCCATCCATTGAACATCGGTTTCTAAAGGGATTCATTGCAATGCAGTTGGCCTGGGTTGGGATTAAATTCAAATCGTTCTACAAGCTGTCAGATTGAATGCTAGCTGCTTAGTTCGTTAGTAACTCACACGCCAGAAAAAGACAAACATATAGTCATGCACACACTGAACCGATGCCACACTGCTATAAAAAGTCTAGATTTTTATAGCTTTAAATATTTCAACTCAATTAAGATTTAAAGATTTTAACTTATTTTGGTTTTTATATGTATTTTTAAAAAGAAAATTTTGTAAAATTTTTTCATTTTCTATAAAATATTTTGATTGGTAATTTCAATATTTTGGTTGGTAATTTCAAGAGATTCAACTAAATTTAAATCTATGAGTTATTAACAGTATTAAGAAATCTAAGGGATGTGTTCCCACATTCTTAAATGGTATCTCTAATAAACCCTCTATGTAAACTAGTGCACTTAATTTAGAGGGATTTCATGGGCTGGCACAAACTAGCAAAATACTCAACAATATGGTGACAATCAATTGAGTTAACCCCTTGAGCTTATGATCTTTATATGTAGAATTCATTTTTTCTATTAATTTGGAACCGATGCCACACTGTTATAAAAATTCAATCTTTTTCATTTAAAAAAGAAATGTAAAGATACATTTTATATGTGCAAGAGAGCACTAAAAAAATGCCACTCCTTTTATATCGATAATGGAACGTTCCCATCCACCCAAGCTAGGCCAGGCCACACAAAACTCTCCCTTTTTACAGCTCATACCCTAATGTAATGTTCCCCAACCCAGCCGAGGGACATTACGATGCAGAATACACATAAAACACAATTATTGTTGACTAAAGTAATTATTTTACTGTTAATCGATTTCCTGTAGCTTACAAGTACAAATTTAAAATAGATTTAGCTATTGTCTATAACCATAAAACATATGCATCTAAAGCATGCTAATAATCAACATGAAATGCAAATAAACAACTCATTACAACAACATATAAGTCATTCTCATTTACTTTGTGCACAACAATAACACATGTAAATAACTCAGCAATAAGATAAAACACTTATCTTTAAACAATAATTGTATAACCAGTTGATTGGGATGGACGTTCCACCCAACCATAGACTGACTATTCCAAATATCAATAGCCAATCACCCTCGAGTTGAGGCTAGTAATCCATAAAAGAGGGTGGTATATCACATACCACTCACAGCTCATAAAACTCATAACCTAATTAATAATCTCCTACAACTATCCTGATTTTTTTACCAGCTCTCTTCTTTCTCACCTGTCCAACCCAAGGAATGCATCATTCATTTATCAAGGATAACCCAAGGGATGTTCCATCCATTTATCAGGATTATCCCAAGGAATGTGTCATTCATTTATCAAGGTTTCTATGCATAGGTAGCTAGGAATCTCTCAGTTGGAAACTCAAGGGAACTTGCTGCTAGGAAAACTGCCAACAAACCAACAACAAACACTTGTTGTTACAGTGAAACTCACTCCAGAGTTCACTCTTGAAGTCTGACAGCCCGACTCTTCAATCTTTAGCTCCAAAATGCTCCAAATACATTCCATCTTGCTCTAGAATCCGCTCTCCATGGTTGTACCCACTCCAAGCTCTCTTTCTTGCTCTCTCATTTTCCTCATGCACAAAAACTTCCTATCTAAGAACTGTTTTCCCCATCCATGCGAATTTCCTCCCTTTGGCTTGCCTTTCTTCACTCACACTCTTCTCCAAGCTGATTGTACTCAACCCCTGTGTGCCCAATAACTATGGGATGTGACCACTCACACCCACCCTCTTACAATATTCAATGATTGGCTTTGGAAACACTCAATAAAATCCTCCATTTTTAAGGTCCACAGATTATCCTCCATCTTCTACATGCGACACATAGAAAATCCCCCAATAATCATGTAACCCATCTTAAGGAAAAAAATAACTAATCCACTACTCATTAATGTGTGTGTACTTGTTTAGGAAACTAGTGGATACATGTGGACCTTGTCAAACCCCATTCTCATTAATAAATTTGATGTAGTCTTCCATGATCTCTAATAATCCTATAAACTCTTGATAATACATTAAGAGATTTCACATTAAAACTGCATCTAAAGGGGTTCCACTATTAACTTATAAATAAATGTGTTAGGGTTTCATTTGACATACAAAAAAGAAGAGCAAAGTTATACTATCAAAATCAAAATTTGATTAGAGAGATTTGAACCATTATTCATTCTACAAAAGGGTTTGACTTGCTTATGGATTTTACTTCAAACTCTTACCAATGACATTATTTTATTTGGATTTTGTTTACACGGAAATAAATCCAAAGTTGCAAATGATAAGAGCTTGCATAATACATTTCAAGATGCCTAAATCTTTGTAGAAGGATGCAGATTTTAGGCTTGTACTGAACTCTCACCAAATCTTGACTATTTATTACAATCATCAAATCATTATTATTGCTATCCTAGTGGCTATTTATTATAATCCTCAAATCATTATTATTTCTGTCCTAGTGTTTTTCAACTCAGTTTCCTATTTACAAACCATTCTAAAGCATGAATCTAACATCCAAAGTCTATTTGGCAAGAAGTTTTGAAATTAAGGCCTAATAATTTGTTTTCCTTGTTCAAAGTTTGAAATACTCATGCGATTATTAGTTAGAATATACACTTCTCAAAGGTGCATGATTATGTGTTCTCTTTTATGGGTGCATTTCAAAGTTATGTGTTTGGTGTCATATCAATTTTACTAAAGCTTAAAATGTTAGTTTTGTCACAACCACCTTTAGTTTTGTCACATCCATGATTATGAGCCACCTTTAATGGATTTATATAGATGGTACCCTTGTCTCCATCAAGTTATGAGTTTAGATGAACAACTTTGTTTTGCATCGCTAATCATCTAAATACATGGAAGAAATTTATATTTCAATGCTAATATTTATCCATTATTAACTTTATTACAAAATATTTATTAACAAAACAAAAAATGTTGCATTACAAAACAAAAAAATATTTCATCTCAAAATTATTTGGTCAGGTACCAAGTAATTTTTGTATGATGGGAGGAGGAAGAGAATTATGGTTTGTCTTGATGTTGATACTAAGGAGTTTTCACATCTAGTCCAAATTGATCACTTTTATATTGAGAATCATTTCGATTTTCATCAACTGCACCCTACATTAAATATGATTTTTCCTTCTCACTTGAGAATGTAACTTTCCCAAAGATGTACAACATATCCTATTTCAAAATACAAATAATGCTTGGGAATTCAATCCACCACCTCCTCCTTTGTATAATGATCGTTAGGGTTGTGAGTCCACTCCTTATTCTCCTTGTCAACATGGTTGGGGTGATACTAGTCCTAGTGGTCCACATACTAATTCCAATATTACCCCTCCTCCAAAAGATGCATGTGTCATCCCCCCTTTTCCACTATTTGATCCACCTACTGATGTTCTAGATGTTTCTACTACTCTTGTTTTTTGTGCTACTCATGATGTGATCCTCCTCCTTAGAATTAACACAATATTATCATGGATGATTTCGTTTATGATGTTCTTGTTGTAAATGATAATGATAAAAATATTCATGTTCTGTGTGATTTTGATGATGAAATCCTTGTCACTTTACCATGTACAATTCTAATTTTTGAAGTTATTGTGAATGATCCTGTGATTAAATAAGTCCTTTCTTTTTTGAGAGAGAAGTGGTAGCTTCTCTGTTCAATGTTTTACATTCTGAGCTCTCTTCCTATCCTCTTAATTCTCTAACTATAAGAAATGTCTTTAAAAAACCTTTCTCTTCACATTCTAGGGAGATTTTGAAAATTCCAAGGGACAAACAAGGGGAAAACCAAGACATGTTGGTGGAGATGTCCAGAAAAGTGTAGAAGAATATATTTAAAGAAATGAACATAATTTTGTCACAAGAGGAGCCATCCCAACTACAATGTGCATAAGATGTATGTAATCATTTATTTATTCTTTTATGTACATCGAATTTAAGTATCATGTGAAATACTAATTTTCGATTGTTTTGTTGTAGAAAAGAAAACAAATAGAATCCATCCATCACATAAGACAAGACGATGAGGAATAACATGATTGATCACAAACTTTGTGAGTATTTGTGTTTTTGGAATTTCTTAAGATTTTATTTTTGTTGTGATCTTTATATTTAAATAATTAATTTACACTTGTCCATGGATATTTTCTACTAGGTGCTAACATACAAAGAGGAGCCAACCCATGAATTGATAAACATTGGGTTAAGTATGGGTTTTGAGTATATGTTGAAGAATGAAAGTTTAATAGAAAAATCTATAAGTAGCTATGTTGTTTAACTTCCCTTTTTTATAATTAATGGAAAAACAAGAAAACTTTATATTGACTGTATCGATTATGCTTTTGATCCAGATTATTTTCGTCACAAAATGAGAGTGGAGATATAATAAAGAAATGTACAGATATATCTTGGATATCCAATAATATAACATAAATATATTAGAGATGCAACCATAAACACAAATATAGAGTAATACACAATTTCTATTAATGAGTGAAATGTACAAAACTGTAGAATTACAGAGTGAAAGACTCGCTAGAATGGTGGGAGATTATCTTTGAGAAGAGATGTGATGACTACTCACATTCACAAGAAGATGATTACAATGAGGCTCTAAATGACTTTCTAACATAAAGAAAATCCAAAACCCCAACCCTGGAAGATGAAAAGCAACAATTTTGTGGACCCTGTTTTGGGTAGTTTGGTGTATCAACTTCCCAGGGGCGTAACTTTGGCATACAATCTCTATTTGGGGCTCACGATAGTTAGTTTGAAAGGTATCATCGACAACATTCATTTTGGGGGCTCAATCAAATCCTTTGGCTATTGTTGAGGTGCTTGATCAAAAAAAAAAACATTCAGGCCCTCAAAATGGCCCCGAAAGTTTAGGAACCGAAAAACTGCTAAAAATAGTAAGTTACCAAAAGACTATTTTGAGCCAATTGGAATAGGTGGGTGGCCACCGATATCCACTTGGATAAATCCTCTCTCCTTAGGAAACAGTGGTCTCCATTGCGTTGAGTGCCTGGGGGAGAGGGAAAAGTGTTTACTGAATCTGCATCTTGATGAGCTGCCTGGCTTACTGGAGAAGTTGTGTTGCTTAGCTTGTTGAAGGTTGACACGAACTTGTGGCTAGAAGGGTTGGAAATTTTTAACCAGTATGGCTACATGAGATTCTTGTGTGCAGAAGGAATCTTTACTCTTTGTTGGAATCTTGTCGACTTGCTTTTGTTAGATAGAAGGTGCTTGGGTTGAGGTTGCATTGGTTGTAGTGTTCTTATGTTCACCTTTTGAACGGATTGTGAAGAAGATGAATTTTGTAGTATGAGATACTACCTTGCAACACTGTTTAGGTGGTATAGTAGTTAGAAATACCTTTGGTATCTTGGAGAGATGACCCCCCAGAGTAATAATGACACTACGGGGTCGAGACTCATAAATAACATGGCGCTTCCACATATATGGCTAGCCCAAGAGAACATCACAGACATCGAGTGGGAAAACATCACATAATACCTTATCCTTGAAGGGATGGATGTCGTATGATAATCGACACTGTTGACTGGCATGAAGATCTCATCCCTGGCAAAGCCACCCGATGTTTTATGGTTGCGAGTGTGGTGTTGTCAAAAATCCCAACTGTTTGATGACCTTTGCTAAGATGAGGTTCTTCTGGCTTCCATTATCAACAATAAAATACAGCGAGGTCCCCTTCACCCACATCTGTGTATGAAAAAGAAACTCTCCCTCTTCAGGATCTGTGGGTTCTTTTGGTTGAATTGTTTCGGTCACGACAATAACAATGGGGTTTACATCAATGATCCATCTTATACCAGTATTTTCTGAATTAAATTCTAAATTAGGGTTTGGCTCCTTGTCTTTGATCTCGATCACCAATGACTATTTTGAGCGACATTCATCGGTTTTGTGCCAGGGGATTTTGTGGAAATCACACCATTTTCCATTGTCTTTCTTCGTCTTTTCGTTACCCTTCTTTTCATGTGTCTTGGACTGGTTTTCTGAAGGTTGGTTGTTAGGGCCATCTTTACCATACTTTAGTTGTTGCGAATTTGTAGACCCGAACTCCCGCTTGTTCTGGTGCTTAAATTTCTGCTTGATTTTAACAACATATCGATAAGCAACACCCAATGATGAGATGTCCAGGAAATCCATTTTAGTTTGGATGTATCTATATAGAGCCCCACGACATTTCAAAACCAGATGTCGCTCAGAGTCTTTGATACCCAGCTTAGTGCACAAAGTATGGAAGGTATTGGTGAATTCTGATACTTCTTGGCCCCTCTCTTTCCATAGTGTGGTCCATCTCATGTACTGGTCATCATAGTTTCCAACATGGTAATATTGTTCCTTGACTGCATCCACAAAAAAAACCCAAGTGGGCTCGGCCCCATATATTCCAGACTCCTCTATGTAACTTTTATCCCAGTAAGTTTCCCACAAATGTTTGACATGGGGGAGAGCCTTAAGGAGTGAAAAGGTGATCTTTTCCCTATCAAAGAAATTATGAACAAAGAAATAACCTTTTAGCAAATTTAACCATTTTTCTAGGGTATTTGCATCTATATGTCCTTGAAATATGGGAATATCAAAATTAACTTGTACCTTGAAAGGAAACATGCCTCCAAAGTGGCCACTTGATGAATATGCACCTGTTGTTATCAACAAGCGTTGAAGGATGTGGGAAAAGTCTCCATCATTTCGTCCCATTGTCACGTGAGAGTTTTCTCAAACAACAAATTAATATAATTATCTGCTCTGTCGTTTTTATTTTCTTCCAACATGGAGGGTTTATTAGGCATGCGAGAGCCATTTTTCTCAAGAGAGACATTCTCTAGACCCAACTTGCTATACTCGGACCTCGTCGGGGACATGCACCGAAAAAATGATCAAGAGCAGCCTGCTCTGATACCACTGATCCAGATTATTTTCAGCACAAAATGAGAGCGAAGATATAATAAAGAAATGTACAGAGATATCTTATATATCCAATAATATAACAAAATTATATCAGATATGTAACCATAAACACAGATATACAGTTATACACAATTTCTATTAATGAGCGAAATGTACAAAACTATAGAAATACAGAGTGAAAGACTCGCTAGAATGGTGGCAGCTTATCTATGAGAAGAGATGTGAAAAATACTCACATTCACAAGAAGATGGTTACAATGAGGCTCTAAAGGATTTTTTAACATAAATAAAATCCAAAACCCTAACCCCAGAAGATGAAAAGCCAACAATTTTGTGGACCCCATTTTGGGTAGTTTGGTGTATCAACTTCCCAGAGGCGTAACTTTGGCATACGATCTCCATTTGGGGCGCACAATAGCTCGTTGGAAAGGTATCACCGAGGAGATTCATTCTTGGGGCTCAATTAGAGCCTTTGATAATAATTGATGTGCTCTATCCCGAAAAAACTTCATTTAGGCCCTTAAAATGGCCCCAAAAGTTTAGGAACCGAAAAACTGCTAAAAATAGTAAGTTGCGAGAAGACTATTTTGAACCAGTTGGAATAGGCGAGTGGTCATTGATATCCACCTGGATCAACTTTTTCATGTTGTATTAAACATATAGGAAACAAAATATGGAATGTAGACATCATAACAGATTTTGAGAAAATTCATGAAGCATGGCTTCAAAAGAATGTGTATTGTTTATGAAAGACTTGGTGCTAAGGTATGTTTTTTATTTACACAATCATGTATATTCTACTATATATATAAATCTAGATATACTTATTACAATTTATTTCTATGTTTGTAGATGGAAGATGACAGGGTAGAACATAAAAAACAAGTCGATCAAAAAAACATTATGTTAAAAAACCAAAGTACAATATCACCTACAAATGATGAAGAAATGGCATGCACATAGCTTGAGCAATGTCAACAATTCATCTGATGAATGAAAATCAATATAATTGAATGTTACTGCAAGTTATAAGTTTTGGAATATTCTTTGAAAATCAGGGATTTTGTTTAATGTACTCGACATATTGTCCCAGTTGCATGAGGACATGTTACCGATAAGTTTAACAATTACAAATTGTTTGCAATTTGATTATTGCACTAGACCTTTACGTTGTCCCTTTTTGTATGACAATGGGTCTCTTATTCATATATAGTAAATTGGGTTTCTTATTTCGTTGCATTGTCAAATGTTGTAAAATGTTGCATTCCTAAATAATTAATATGTGGACGATTTACATTGTTACAAATAACAGAGGTTTAATTGGTTGGATAACGCATTAATGCAATCATTATATCTAAATGCAATAACATAAATATACAAATATATTTTTATAAGAAAATATTCTATAAAAAAATATTTGATTTTGAAATAATTAATTGAAAATTTGTAAAAAAAAATGAATTGAAATATATACATATCAGTGCACTATATTATTTTGAACTCACTAGACAATGTGTGCCATAATATAGACATCAATGAATTTTGAGGATTCATACACTCTGGTATATATTAATTATAATAATGCACCAGACTATTGAGAAAACACATCATTCCATAAATGATATAACGTAAAATAATATTTTCTGTTTCGAAATTGTACGGTGCTCATGTTTGAAATATTGACTAGGGCACTAAATGTTTTTTCATACTAGTGTGTTACGTTTATTATACGCACCGAGAATCTAAATATTATTTACACACTAGTGCCCTTACTACATTATATGCACCGGTGCATACTAAAAATAATGGTGCCAAGCTATCAATACGTACTAATTACAGAAGCACCGAGGAACATGCTATATTAAACGCACCAAGTTTCAGGATATCATGATTTCACTGGGGCTAACTATAACTTAATTGCACTGGGACAGACTAATCCTAAAGTGTATTGGCGCTAATTATAGCTTAATCGCACCGGGGTGGACAAATCCTAAAGTGCATCGATGCATCATAATAAAAGAATGTGGAATCGGTGTGTAGTAATTATAAGAGAATCGGTGCTTTGCATATGACAAAAAAGGAAGAACTGATGTGCAATAGTTATAAACACATCGAGGCCTTTTTTATTATATTCAGATACAAGGTGTTTTTATTATATTAATGTACTAATGTATTTTATTATATTAATCTATCAATGTGATTTTTTCAATACCGCATCGGTGCATTTTGACAAGAAAAGCATTAAAAAAAAAACCTTTGCCCGCCCATTTTTTTTTAGTTATATAGAACATCTGCTAAAACCTCCACATCCAATAGAGGAGGTTGTAGCAGAGGTTTCTTTGAAATTTTTTCCAAATTTTGTTACACTAAAAACCTCCACTAGAAAGTGTCGTCCTTGTAGTGATCTGTAACTTCTCCTTTGATCCTTTTTTGAAGCCAACTTTGGAAGACAATAACACAAATAATCTAGTCACTAGTTATTAATTTAGAGGACTTCTTATGTTTTGAACAGTCACAAAAAACTATGTATATTATCTGTAGAGTTCCTTATTAGTCCTTTTAGAAGGTATAGTTACAAAAACAATTTTCTCCTGTGAATATCTTATGAAATCATAGTATTTTTTAACAGTGTTGTCAACACTCGAGGAGTGTATTTTCTTTCATCTCGAATAAAAATACAATTTTTTTCTTAGAAAAAAAAATATTTAAAGTCACCAACTATAAAAGTACTTACATTTCAACATCACATACATTTTTGCAAATATAAAGTGGTATAATGTGTCAATTTTCACATGCAACTCTATGTGACTAATTTTCAGATCTGATAAATTGCTTCCTAGTGAACGAACAGTAACACCCTAGCTGTTATCACTGAAAAATTCTACTCTGAAAATTAATTACTGAAAAACATATGCAGCGGAAACAAAAAGATCAGAGATGAATCATCAATACACATGAGAGAAAATTTTAGTGTTGTAATCTTGTTATCATTAGAAATCCTGAGGGAAAAACCAACCCTCTCAGCCAATACAATATCACCAAATTTGAGGACACCTTGTCCTCCAAGGTCACAAAATTGAGAACAACCTTGTTCTCCAATACATATCAAAAAGTCAAACCTCAACAATAATATGGAAATATCTTTTTCCCACGAATCTTTTGTAGACCAACTGTATAGACTGCTGACATCACTTGATAGCCTGTATGGATATGTACTTTACCAGAAAACCAGATATGTGCTTCACCTTACTGGCAACCCACAAGCATACGTTGTTTTCTCTCCTGCAAATCACGTATACTTTATATGTGATTTGTCCTTATGCAAACCACACATATACGCACTTTTTCCTCCTACAAATTGTGTATGGTGCAAAAAATTTGCTCCACACATGCGACCTTCTTCGCCTCTCTCTTCTAGGCTAGATTCGCCACCTTGCATAATTTTCCTTTGCTGAGATCTACAATCCTCCTAGCACAAGTGAAAACTAACTTATGCTAGCTCCATTATGTCTCCACTTACTCTACATGATATATTGAAATGTCACAATGACATCTCTCCTTTATATACAATCCTTAGGGGTCACCATAGAAGCCCCTCCACAAGTCAACATAAAATTAGGCTTTCCTTGTGGGTATGAAGCCCCAACACAAGCCCACAAATCCCATCACCAAACCCATGGATCCTCCACTCAAATCGAAGGGGGTTTTCACCAAACCGAAAGTTTCATGTGGTTCCCATGATGATTCCCACATGCCCAACACCTAGGGTCATGTGAGAATACCTACACAAAGCTACAAAAATAAACACCCCCTCTTAGCAAGGAATGTATTATCACCACACTCCACAAGTGAGAATGCTTCCTGATGCTACCAAAGCATCAAAACTCCCTCTTAGAGAGAGAGGAATTACATCCTCCATCATCATCTGGAAGCATCTCTGTCTCTCGCACTGGATCCTCTACCACAATTGCTCTCCAATCTGTATGATTGGATGCTCCCTCTGTCACTGAAGCAAATCGCACTCTCCATTCCTCCTAACTAGCTGCATCTTTGGTCACTGAAGCAAATCCTACTCCCCAGTCCTCCTAACTAGTTGCATCCTCGGTCATTGAAGAAAATCCTACTGTCTTGCATGATCCCATCCTAGAAGATATCCTAATCCTAGAATCCTCCTGTCTCTAAACCTCTTGTCTGGCAATATAGAACCATGAAACCCTCCTAATAGTCTTGGAATATGCCTCTCCCTCTCTCTCTCTTGGACCTAAAGGTTGGATCCCTCTGAGCGACTAACTCTCCCTCTGAGCCTCTTGACTCCCTATGAAGTCAACTTCCCTATGAATCCATTGACTCCCTCTAAAGTCAGACTCCCTCTAAGTCTACACAACTTCTCGAGCTACCTGCTCCCTGTCCACTTTCCTCTGCACAGTCTTGGGAGGATGCTCACCCCCACTGGATCCTGAGGGTTGAATCCCTCTGAACTCTGGCTCCCTCTGAGCCTGTACTACTGGCAGATTTGCTTGTCTCACCACTAGTGGAACTAGCTACCTCACCACTGGTGGAGCTACTTGCTCCCTCTATGATACTGGTGGGGCCACCTACCCCACCACTGGTAGAGTCATCTGCTCCTCCTCGTCAGTCTCTCTGTTCCTGCTAGTCACAACACACATATGTTGGCCCCTCAACCTAACTCCAAGAACCATCATTGATCTAAAGCTATATTGTCTGGGTACAAACAATACATGTCCAACTCGAAACAATATGTGGTACCCATTCGTCTCAATCTTTGAGACTGAAAGGACACTCCTGCTGAGTTATGGCACCCATAACACACTTCACACCCTCAACACCTCTCATGAATCCAAACAGAACAATATTGTTCCAGATCCTTGTACTGTATGCTTGGCTCCTTGGCCAAGCTCCATACACAAGTCTGAGCCAGTCTCTGTGAAAGTGTCAAACAATTCTCTAGTAAATGTCATATGTAAAGATGCTCTGTTATCCACAAACCAAGTCTCCCTACTAGAAAATGTACCTGAAAGGGTGAAAACCAACGAGACCTCCCTCTGGAACTTGTCTACAACCTCATCAATATCTGCTGCTGATGCTTTCTTCCTTCTTCCCCTTCCCCTCTGGTGTGGACACTATGAAGCAAAATGACCATATTTATGACACTCAAACCATCTATATCCTCCCTAGACACCAACCGAATCTCCTCCTGGATGCAATCAGTCCATATCCTCTCAAACCCTAGAAACATCTCTTGTGCACAGATCCCCTACACAAAAAGGTTCCCAAACCTGGGAAGACCAACTCAACATCCAATAACACATGTCCATCCCAGATCAACACTATATATCCCTACTCCTCAATCCCTGAGGCTAAGAGCACACTCCTGACACCCATAACACATTTTCCACTCGCAACACACCCCATGACTCCATATGCAACACCACTGCTCCATATCCCTATACTACATGCCTTGTCCTCCTACCAAGCTCCTCGTACACACTTGAGTTAGACACTATGAAACTCACCAACAAATATTGTTCCCATTTCATGTGTCGATGCCTCTCACTGGATAAGAGCCATGCAATCCTCTAAGGAAAGCATCCTACAACCCCAAGTCACAACCATCCAATGATATTCTACCCAAGTCCATCATCCAAGTCACCAAAATAATCTATGTGTGTGCACATGCTACCATTGATCATGTGTCCTCGTCTGAACAATCTCGAGTTGCAGATGGACACTCGGTCTAGTCCACTCTAGACCTATGCAAATCATCTCTACAAATGTCTTCATCCTCCTGGGTCAAATACCACATACATTGTCATACCTCGACAATGTGAAACTCTCCAGGATGAAGACCGTGTCTCATCAATCTGCCAAACATCTGAAGCCATCTCGTCTATGCCAAAGAATTTGAGATGCACCCATCGTAACTCGCCATGACAAGTCACTGAAATTCCATCCACAAGGTTGGAAATCTGCCACATAACATACTACTATGATCCAGGATCTTTGTCAATCCACCAGAACTCCCAACCTTCCACATCACCGAGTTGGAATTGTCATTATAGCTCCCTTTTAGAGATATCACCTGTGACCTGCACGGAACAAGAACAACATGCCTCCAGTGTTGCATCCAAAAATGTGTCACAAAGTTGATCCCCTTCTCTTCAGATCCTAAGCTCTAATGCCATGTCAATTTTCACATGCAACTCTATGTGACTAATTTTCAGATCTAAGAAATTGCTTCCTAGTGAACCAACAGTAACACCCTATCTATTATCACTAAAAAATTCGACACTGAAAATTATTGACTGAAAAACATATGCAACAGAAACACAAAGATCAGAGATGAATCATTAATACACATGAGACACAATTTCATTTTTGTAATCTTGTTATCATTAGAAATCTTGAGGGAAAAAACAACCCTCTCAACCAATACAATATCACCAAATTTGAGGACAACCTTGTCCTCCAAGGTCACCAAAAGTGAGAACAACCTTATTCTTCGATACAAATCAGAAAGTCAAACCTCAACATTAATATGGACATATCTTCTTCCTGTGAATCTATTGTAGACCACCTGTACGAACTGTTGATGTCACCTGTCAACTGTACGGATCTGTACCTTCCCAGAAAACCAGATATGTGATTCACCTTACTGGAAACCCACAAATATGTGTTGTTTTCTCTCCTACAAACTGCATATACCATATACCCTCCACAAGTCAACATCAAATTAGGATTTCCTTGTGGGTGTGAATCCCCAACACAATCCCACAATTCCCATCACCAAACCCATGAAGCCCTCACTCAAATCCAAGGGGGTTTTCACCAGACCGAAAGTGTGATGTGGTGCCCATGATGATTCCCACATGCCCAACACCTACGGTCATGTGAGAATACCTACTCGAAGCTACAAAATCAACACTCCCTAATAGTGAGGAAGGTATTCTCACCACACTCCACAAGTGGGAATGCCTCTCGATGCTACCAAATCATCAACATAATGATATTCACCTACATCGTTATTTTTAACAAGTTTATTTGATTAACAATGTAAGGGTATTACTTCTAAAGTTCATCATTATTTTTAACGAGTCTATTTAATTAACAATGTAAGGGTATTACTTCTAAAGTCTATTTGATTAACCATGTAGGGATATTAT
>JASDQU010736310.1:52803-71968 GCA_032191745.1 Picea mariana | reverse complement strand
GAAGAAGGAGGGGAAGAAGGAGAAAATCAAGACAAAGGAAAAGTTACATCGCCGAATGATCCCCCTACCGAGGCTGAAACATCAAAGAAAAGGAAGTTTTCTCCGCACAACATCGTGGACCTCTCGAACTAGGCCATGATTGCGATCATGGGTTATACGTGTCCACATAGTGACCAAAACCTTTTGGTCACTAGTTTCTTCATTGTCAAGAGCGACCATACCTAGAATTTCACTGCTCTATGTGACCAGTTCCTTGTGTTCGCCCTCCATCCCTCTAGAAGGAGTGACCAAGCTTTTTGGTTGTCCTCTATCCCTCTAGAAGGAGCGACCAATGCTTTGTGGTTGCCTTGTGGTCATTAACATGGTGCGACCAGGCTCTAAAAGCCATTTTTGAAGGGGCATCCTTCAAATAAATCCCATATTTGTGTCTGTCCTTTCTTCCACCCCTTTAGATCTCTCTCAGATCTATCCCAACAGTCATTGTTGCAACATTTTTCAAATTCATTTTGAAATATTTCCTTTTGTGTGCCATTTTTTTATTTGATTAAAATAACTTTTTATTTTTGTGGGTATGGTTTAGGTCATCTAATATCATTCCCCTAATATTTTAATGTGTTGATGGTACTTTTGTGACGAGATTTCATTTGTTTTTAAAAATATTTTGCGTTTTCCTTTATATTTGCTTCCATTGTTTAAACAAAGCCAACTCTCTTGATTTGCATCTCATCTTAGAGTGCAATCCTTTTTCAAGTTATTTGAATTTTTTTTTTACCATTCAAAGCTTGAGTTTTTTGCGTTGACGACATTCTTATGTTTGAATCTTTTGTTACTTAGGTGATTATTTTCTCCACCTTCATTCTCTTTTGAGTTCTTTGTAAAGTGTCATTGAATAATTTCATTTTGATTAAAAGCAAAAGCAAAAGAAGTGTCTCTTTTGAGTTTTCATGTGATTTGGAAAGAAGAAAACAAAGATTTTGCATCATATTTTCATAGTTGGAGTGTCTTGGTATATAGTTGAAAGAACTTGTTTTTGTTTGGGATTTCGTGAAATAAATTGATAGTTTGGCATTTCAAAAATTTTCCATTTGAAAGAAGAAAAGTGAAAGTTGCATTCTTTTGGGTGTTTATTTACCTTAAAAAGAAAAACATATTTTCTCCTTCCCGTAGATAGAGTTCATTGAAAGAAAAATCTTTGAATTTCATTCTTTTTGCATTATTTTGGAGTCAAGTCATCACATCATTAGTTTCACCTTTGTACACCCTTATGAGTAAAAAAAACTATTAAAATTAACCAACGTGCTAATAAAATTAAGTAGAAATTTTTGTTTTTAGTACACCAACAGTAGCTTAGAGCTAGAGTCTTTAGACTAGGAAAAGTGAGTAAATTATCCAAGGCTACTACACAAGACTATAGAACACTAAAGAAGGAAAAATTCCAACTGTCGTATAGGCATATCCGGGAACCCCCTCTAACACAAGGGCTAAACACGAGGTCACATGCGAAAGAGAAACGAAGATTACCCCTCAAAATCTTAACCAATCATAGTGGAACGAGCGTATATTGGGAGTTTTGCTTGAGTGTTACTGGCTCATTTTATCTCAGTGCTTCGTGAATCTCGAAAATGTTTGAGGTCATCAGGAGTATTACTGGTCCACTTGTCTTCATTCCTCTGGAAGAGATTTGGACTTTGTTATCTTGCCCATACTTTGCGTCTCGATTTTTGATTGTACCCCTCAAGAGGTCGACTGGGAGTTGGTAACCCTAGTGACATTTCCTAGGTATCTAAAAAGTTGACTGTGGGGGGCTTCCCACGATACCTGAGGTAGACATCATATCACCCTCCAAGGGTATTGAAGGTGTGATATGATGTCTANTATTACATGTAGATTTTTTCTAATGGGCGTGTTCTTTTGACATCTATAGTTGGCTTTATGTATCATTATTCCTATTATACTTTCACCGTGGCCGACCAGGGTCTCCAAATATGTCATAGAATGCAAGGATTGGATCCCAAATAACACAATATTCTAAAGAACCCTTCTAACAAAGGAACTATTAATGAAGGGGTTAATTCTGAAATTGGGAGCATAGCTCCCCCAAGTGACCATCCTAAACGAGTGGTTGAAATAATGGAAGAATTTTTTTCCTCTTCCAGAAATCCACCTTTGACTGGCCCTTTTGGTCAACCACTCATTGAGTTGCCATCAACGAGTTATTATGATGCTTTTCATGCTTGTTGTTTTCCACCCAATATGTATTGTAGGCAATCTTCTGGCATGCATGCATCAACATCTAACTATACATATGGAATATTGATCCCCCCACTTGATCCTGATATAGCTTCTCTAGCACACATTACCATTGTTGGCACTTATTCTTTGTGGGAAACGTCGTTGACCCTTGTTACCGCAACTCAAAAACTAGAGAGTACAACTTATATTCCCGCATCTCTAGCGACACACTTGTATCTCTTTGTAATTCACACTCTCCTTAAAAGACCCATTCCCAAATAGAAACATATCATCCACAAATAACAATTGGGATAGGGATAATGATCTTATGAGTTCGATTCATTTTATATTTCCATTAGTCTGGTGAGCTTTAACATCTCGACTAAGACATTTTACCACTAACTGAAAAAGAACAGGGATAGGGGGAAACCATGTCTAAGACCCCTTGTTGGTTTGAAAACACTGGAGGTAGATCCATCGATCAAAACTATGAGTGAAATTGAGGAAACCATCCATTCTGGTTAAATTCTTCATGGAATATGTTGAGAAAAATCCCTTTCTTCTTCACCTGTATAACCTAAACTTTGGATAAGGTTTGTAGATGATAATTTTTTTCATTTGGCCCCACGGACGTGAAAACTTGGATACATGTGTTGAATTCTTTAACAAACATTCAAAGAACATAAAATTCACCATGGAGATTTAAGATAATGGTATCCTTCCCTTTCTAAACATTTCGGTCATAAAGAAAATACATGGGATTATGACACACCAAGTTTCAGGAAAATAATAATAATAATAATAATAATTAAAAAGAAATACAAAAGAAAAAAAGAAAAGAAAGAGTCACATTGAGCAATATCTACATGCGAAGTCCCACAACCATCTAACTCAAAATTTGGGGTTCTTAAAACTCTAGCAACCAGAGCCCTTAGGATCTCAAATAATGATCATTCGGAGGAAGAGAAACAACATCTTCTTAAGGTCTTAAAGGACAATGGTTATAAGGAACATCAAGGGATCAAGGCCTTTTAGAATGCTAGTAGAGGACTTAAAAACAAGGAACACATAGAAGACATTCTTCTTTCCCTACATTCAATGGACCATGGACAAAAATGCTACGGTTTTGAAAAGGAAGAAAATTGGTGCAAATTTCAAACCCCTAAATAGAATTAGAAACTCCCTCAAATCTATTAAGGACCACATTGACCCCAATAATAAAATAGGTGTCTACAAGATTCCTTGCTCAAGTGGAGCATTGGTGAAATTTTTCATTGCATCAAAGATTAGAATCCAAGAACATGTAATTAATATTAAGCACAATCATGTTTGTTCATCCACATTGGTTGAACACTCAAATAAAACAAAGCACCATATTTATAGTGAGGGCACTAAAATATTTTCCAAGGTATATCATTAATACAATAGGAAATTTAGGGAAGTTATCAAGATTGAAAAGTGGTTGAACAACCTCAATAGAGATGATGGCTAGAAATTAGCCATAATTGTATCTTATCCCTAACAACCAAAGGTGAGTCAAGATAAGTCTTAGTTATTTCCCCCTTTTTCAATTCATTTTAATCCTAATACAAAATACAAATAAAAATAAAAAAAACATTTATACAACTAAGTATTAGAAAAATGATACGAACCGTTTTTAATTCTATAAAACTAAGTTTGAATATATCATATAACAAAAAAACAAAAACAAGAATATAATCAAAATCAAAATAATTCAAGTCTTTTAGAAATGCCCTCTTCTTCGTCTCTGAAATTGTGCCATGTAGGCATCAATCCAATTGGTTCCACATTACCCAACTTCTTGAATTTTATGTAGGAAATAATCTACAAGATTTTCCATCCTTGTTGCTCCCACTGACACCTCAATCCTTTTGGAAACTAAATCAAGATCTCTCCCCCAAAAATATACATATTCTTTCTTTAGGATTTCTTTCCCAAAAATATCATCTCATAATACATTTCTATTAGCAGAAGGACCGTAAATATTAACTACAGAGTAGGTTTTATGTGTCTCTAGAAAATGTAACTTTATCCATATACCTTTAGGAACTAAGGAAGAGTTTAGCACCAACAAAGAATGATTCCAACCAGTCACCACCCCCCAGATTGACCATTGGAATGTAGGCCTACAAAGTTCAAATTATTCATAAATCCAAACATAATCACCTTGATTTTCTCCCCGATGACCATAATATATTGGATTAGCAAAATGTTCAATTTGAGTAGCTTGATCAATTTTTCTAGATAATTTTTTTATGGGGTGAACCCAAAACCCTAATGTTAAGGGATAGGGCTATCCTGGTTGAGCTAGGTTTAAGAAATATTTCCTCCTTGGAATTGTGTGGATAGGCATTTGACCTTAATCTAGTCCCAATACTCCCTCAACATCCCCCATGCTTGATTCATCCAAAAACGTTTTTATAGATCTTAAGTGATCCTTGGGGGTTTCTTAGGAACAAGGGAATTAATCAAATTCATGGTTTCCTTGCTCCCTATATATTATATCATGTAATATACCATGGATTATCCTTGGGACGATGATTCTATAGGCAGAGTATAATATGAGCTAGGGATTTTTAAATCTCTCCATTAATGTTCAGACTATGAATAGTTGGCACATGTCTGGGGTTGGTCTCTGCCCTGTCCTTCATTCCTTTAGATTTGGCTCATTACCCATGGGGTGACTTAAAACATCAAAGATATGTAGAGGAGAACACAGATGACCTAAAGATGTTGTTACAACACCAAACTTATAACCTAGAGAAGGGGTTAAATTTGAGCTTGAGGGTAGAACACATTCCAAGTTCCCTAACCTAATCCTATGGATGCTCTCACCAGGAACTAGAAAAACCCCTTTCCCAAAAGAAGAATGGGGAAAATACTCCAACACATATGAAATTTTAAAATATGAAGAGTTGGGGTTAGGGATAAAATTACCAAATTTTGTAGAGACTTTGACCTTTACCATTACTTCTAGGCCCAAATGTGATTTTCCTGTCTTGTGAGGTATCCAAACCACTAATATTTGGTGCTTCTCCCTTATTGACTACATTTGCATGCCATCAAGGCTCATGCCTCATTCCCAACAACCATTATTTTGAAATTCTCGAGCTCTTCTAGATTACTTTCCCTTCCTCGTCTATTATATCCACTCCTATTTCCACCCGTGACCTCAATTTGTTGTATGACTATATTGAGTTTTCCTTTGGTCTCCATTTGATATTAACAAGGGGAAATACACCTTTATATGACCATAATAATGATAATATCTACATTGAATTGATATTCTCATGTAACCTAGATTTTGAATATGTTTTATATTACAAACTTCTATCTCCACATTATCAGAAGACTCCTTGAAATCCATCTTCACGAATATCCTAGCCATAGATCACATCAATAGAGACATAATATTTTTATCGTAGCCAAGGAAACCTCCAATATTGTTCTTGATTACCTTCAATACTAAATCAAACCAAAATTCCAAGGGTAAGGTGGGGAATTTTTCTCAAATGGGTTCTACAAATGTCTTCTCTATTTGTGAGTCAAATAAGGTAACCAAATTTTAGCAGAGAGCATCGTAGGTCCCCAAAATCACTTCCGCATCTTTATTTTCTCCATGTCCTTTCTATATTGAAAGATAAAAGCAAGCCAAACATGGGCCAAAATATTAAAAAAATGTTTTATATCCTAGTTATTTCTCCCTAGATACATAGCTAATACATTTGCTTAGTGTTTTCTCATAAATTACACAACCAAAAATGAAATTGATCATCACTCACTCATGCATATTTAGGATTTGAAATCATGGTTACGTATTCCCCAAGCACCAACTTGGCCTCATCCTTCCTTCGATTTATACACCTATTCTTCCTCTTTATTGGAAAAACCTATGGTTTAACCCTACCTTCAACCCTCTCTTCTCCTTTAGGATCCTTCACCGAGATTGGTGTTATCACCAAAAAATCATTCACAACAATACCGATAATGGTTGAAGAAAGTACTAGTGAAACATACCAATCAACATACCTCCAACATTAAAAAGATTCATTCATAAAGTCACAAAACTATACAAATGGTTCCCTAAATTTCTATGCAGTCTCCTAAAGGCTTGCTTGCGCACATCTGCGCGGGCCAACACAACTGAATCTGCACAAATTGTGTGGGTTTCGCGATCGTCTCCACAAAAATACGCGTAGATGCAGAAATGACACATTAATGATTTTGGTTAGGCCTCACCCATTTCCAGCCTGAGGTGTACCATGACAAGACACCCAAATCAAGTCAAAATATAGCCTTAGGGCCATTTAAGGACTAGGAGGTACCTCCAAAAGGGCCCCTATTCACACTATGAACTAGTTATGTAAAATCTTGCATGAAGCCTATAAATACAAGATTGAGGTATGAAAACAAAAGGAATAGTTTAACATATTTTTATGATGTTGGATTTGTTCTTTGAGAATCCATATTTCTCCTAGAGCCATTCTAACATCCATAGCAAGTGTTAACCTTCTCACCTATTGAGAAGCTTCGCAAGTAATTCTTCACCATTGCCACTCCATTGTTATAAGAGAAAGAAACTATATATTGAGGACCTTAAGGGCCCTCCCAAGAAGGAAGACGGGACTCAGAAGTCCTTATATCTCTCAAAGGTGTTATCCATTCAAAGATCATTTCCATTGGTAGCTAATCCTTGTTCCATTTTTAAGTTTTTATTTGTCATTTGTATTTTCCTTTTATTTAATTTCTTGTTTACTTCATGGTTGTCCACTAACCAACTAACTATTGTCTATGTTATTTTGCTGGTCTAACAAGGTAGTTAAATGTTGTTGTTTTTTCATCTAAGTCGCAAAAACAAAAAATTATATAAAATAAATATATTACCTACTTATTTTAAAATTTAAAATTTGTTATTTAATTTAATTAAACTTTTGTTAGTGTTCATTATCTTGACTATTTTATCAATGATTGAACCAAATTTATTTCAAAGCAATGTAAAAAACTTACAATAAAGTGAAACAAATTTATTTCAATGCACGTGTATGTTGGTACAAATGTATTATATTGGTAAGTAGTAATTATATCTCTCCCAGATTTATCATTGTTTTATTTTTAGATGTCGTATTATATATGACTATATCTTTCATATTGAACGGTAAAGTTTGCAATGATCTAAAATTATTTTTAGATGTTGTATTATATATTACTACATCTTTTATATTTAACGGCAAAGTTTGAAATGATCTAAAACTAGCACAGCCGCTAATTCACGTTAATGAACGCGGAAAGACTTTGCACAGCGACTAACTCACTGTTAGTGAACGCGGAAAGGTTTAAAAGTCGAGGCTTAAGTCATCAGCTCGAATTTGTACTCGCCCTCATAAATTTACGAAGTAGAATTCTCAAAAATACCTTCAATTATCATTGACAAATTTGAAAGAAAACTCATTGATTGTCATCGGAGCTTTTGGAAGAAACCTCGCCGACTATCATTGGATCTTTTGAGAGGAACTCTGCCCATAGCTTCGACAGAGTTAATAACAAGTCTGCCGACCAGAACAATGGAGGAAATAGACCAAACTACCAACCGGGGGCATAAAATGAGAACAGATTTGGTTGCAAACAATGGGTACGCCCAGCTCCGTTATATGGATATTGACCAACCGTTAGTTTGTTGCAAACCCTAAAACCTGCAGAATAATGGAAGAATATGAAACCATGGCTGTTACAAGTAAACGTTGCACAAATGTAAATTTAATATTGTAAAATGATAAAAAGTTAATAGTGGAGTAAATTTGTAATTTCAATTAAGTTTGTTAATCATTTGAAGGTCGCAATTAGATGGTTACACAGTGATTTCTTAATCATATTAAGTAAATTAAACAGGTTAACCAAGCTTTTAAAAATGATAGAAAGTTATAAACATGAGAGACTAAGAATATGCTAGCATCTTCAATGGATAACCATATAATTGAAATTTATGGTTAAAAGATCATTAAATGTGCCTATTATCAATAGATATACGGATTAATACACCTTAATACACGATAAAAAAAATTGAAACCAAATCTATTCAATCAAATTCAAGCAACTCAATAAAAATAAAAATAAAAATATAAAATGGTTCAACTTTGTAAATCATCAAATTCAAGAAAAAATTGGAATTCTTCAGCTGAAAGAAAACAGTGTTTTCTATTTGGGGGACGTTGAGAATAAAGTTGATAGCATTCAGAGTGACAGTGTAGGGGCCAAACTCTTTACTTAAAAGGGACAAATTATTCTCTTTCTTAGGGGCTTGTTATCATATCATTGTACTTCGTACGGATTTAAAACAAAGATGAGAAACTTATTCGCTTCGCGATTCCTGCATATACAAACTGGCGGAGAGGACAACGGGGCAAAGCCGACATTATTGCAACAGTGTAACAATTTTCTGGAAAAACTTGTTTTACAGGTCTGTCTTTTTCTCCCTCCTCTTCCATCCGCTGAACGTCGGTTTCTAAAGGGATTCAGTGCGGTGCAGTTGGCCCGGGCTGGGATTAAATTCAAATCGTTCTACAAGCTGTCAGATTAAATGCTAGCTGCTTAGTTCGTTAGTAACTCACGCGCCAGAAAAAGACAAAGATATAGTCGTGCACAAGCCGCCACGCCTATCAATATGGATTGAGAACTTCCTTTTTCCCTTTGGTGTATTTATATTGTCGGCATCGTCCTTTATACCATCTAGGTATTTGTATTTGTTAAATTTACCACCAAGGATATCTACACTACTCTTTGGTAATGTGTTGAATGAAGCAAAAAGTTTCTTTGGTTATCACGGTGCCATACTTTCGAATTCTTCCGTGAAATGTCATTCAATATTTGATCCACATTTTTTAAAATTCATGACAAGGTGTTGGTTAAGATTAATGTTAAATTAATGGACACCACAAAGTTGTTTGCCTTCAAACATTTTTATTCAATTCAAAGTTTGTTTATTTATCAATAGATGATTTGCATCATGATGGCTGCGCAATTAAGTTTTAAAGATTTCAACTTATTTTGGTTTTTATATGTATTTTTAAAAAGAAAATTTTGTAAAAATATTTCATTTTTTAAAAAATATTTTGATTCTATAAAATATTTTGATTGGTAATTTCAAGAGATTCAAGTAAATTTAAATCTATAAGTTATTAACAGTGTTAAGAAATCTAAGGAATGTGTTCCCACATTCTTAAATGGTATCTCTAATAAATCCTTTCTATAAACTAGTGCACTTAATTTAGAGGCATTTCATGGGCTGGCACAAACTAGCAAAATACTCAACAATATGGTGACAATCAATTGAGTTAACCCCTTGAGCTTATGATCTTTATATGTAGAATTCATTTTTTCTATTAATTTGGAATCGATGCCACACTGTTATAAAAAGTCAAGCTTTTTCATTTAAAAAAGAAATGTAAAGCTACATTTTATATGTGCAAGAGAGCACTAAAAAAAGACCACTCCTTTTATATCGATAATGGAACGTTCCCATCCACCCAAGCTAGGCCAAGCCACACAAAAATCTCCCTTTTTATAGCTCATACCATAATGTAATGTTCACCAACCCAACAGAGGGACATTACGATGCAAAATACACATAAAACAAAATTATTGCTAACTAAAGTAATTAGTTTACTATTAATCGATTTCTTGTCGCTTACAAGTACAAATTTAAAATAGATTTAGCTATGGTCTATAACCATAAAACATATGCATCTAAAGCATGCTAATAATCAACATGAAATGCAACTAAACAACTCATTACAACAACATATAAGTCATTCTCATTTACTTCGTGCACAACAATAACACATGTAAATAACTCAGCAACAAGATAAAACACTTATCTTTAAACAATAATTGTGTAACCAGTTGCTTGGGATGGACGTTTCACCCAACCATAGACTGATTGTTCCAAATCTCAATAGCCAATCACCCTCGAGTTGAGGCTAGTAATCCATAAAAGAGGGACGTTTCACCCAACCATAGACTGATTGTTCCAAATCTCAATAGCCAATCACCCTCGAGTTGAGGCTAGTAATCCATAAAAGAGGGTGGTCTATCACATTCCACTCACAGCTCATAAAACTCATAACCTAATTAATAATCTCCTACAACTATCCCGATTTCTTTACCAGATCTCTTCTTTCTCACCTATCCAACCCAAGGAATGCATCATTCGTTTATCAAGGATAACCCAAGGGATGTTCCATCCATTTATCAAGATTATCCCAAGGAATGTGTCATTCGTTTATCAAGGTTTCTATGCATAGGTAGCTAGGAATCTCTCAGTTGGAAAATAAAGGGAACTTGCTGCTAGAAAAACTACCAGCAAACCAACAACAAACACTTGTTGTTACAGTGAAACTCACTCCGGAGTTCACTCTTGAAGCGTGACAGCCTCACTCTTCAATCTTTAGCTCCAAAATGCTCCAAATACATTCCATCTTGCTCTAGAANCTTACAATATTCAATGATTGGCTTTGGAAACACTTAATAAAATCCTCCATTTTTTAAGGTCCATAGATTATCCTCCATCTTCTACATGCGACACATAGAAAATCCCCCAATAATTATGTAACCCATCTTAAGGGAAAAAATAACTAATCCATTACTCATTAATGTGTGTGTACTTGTTTAGGAAACTAGTGGATACATGTGGACCTTGTCAAACCCCATTCACATTAACAAATTTGATGTAGTCTTCCATGATCTCTAATAATCCTATAAACTCTTAATAATACATTAAGAGAATTCATATTAAAACTGCAGCTAAAGGGGTTCCACTATTAACTTATAAATAAATGTGTTAGGGTTTCATTTGACATACAAAAAAGAAGAGCAAAGTTATACGATCAAAATCAAAATTTGATTGGAGAGACTTGAACCATTATTCATTCTACAAAAGGGTTTGACTTGCTTATGGATTTTACTTCAAACTCTTACCAATGACATTCTTTTATTTGGATTTTGTTTACACGGAAATAAATCCAGAGTTGCAAATGATAAGAGCTTGCATAATACATTTCAAGATGCCTAAATCTTTGTAGAAGGATGCAGATTTTGGGCTTGTACTGAACTCTCACCAAATCTTGACTATTTATTACAATCATCAAATCATTATTATTGCTATCCTAGTGTCTATTTATTATAATCCTCAAATCATTATTATTTCTAGCCTAGTGTTGTTCAACTCATTTTCCTATTTACAAACCATTCTAAAGCATGAATCTAACATCCAAAGTCTATTTGGCAGAAAGTTTTGAAATGAAGGCCTAAGAATCTGTTTTCCTTTTTCAAAGTTTGAAATACTTGAATGTGATTATTAGTTAGAATATGCACTTCTCAAAGGTGCACGATTATGTGTTCTCTTTTATGGGTGCATTTCAAAGTTATGTGTTTGGTGTCATATCATTTTTTTTTTTTNACCACTATAACCCCAGGTGCAACCACCCAGCCCGCAAGAATGGCGCACGAGTAAGTCTGGGTGAGAATCGAACATGAGACTTCATTTACAAATTTCCTTCCATTTACACGACACTTGCCAATCCGTCTACACCCGTGCAGGCGGTGTCATATCAATTTTATTAAAGCTTAAAATGTTAGTTTTGTCACATCCACCTTTAGTTTTGTCACATCCATGATTATGAGCCACCTTTAAGGGCCTTATATAGATGGTAACCTTGTCTCCATCAAGTTATGAGTTTAGATGAACAACTTTGTTTTGCATCACTAATCATCTAAATACATGGAAGAAATTTTTATTTCAATGCTAATCTTTATCCATTATTAACTTTATTACAAAATATTTATCAACAAAACAAAAAATGTTGCATTACAAAACAAAAAAATATTTCATCTCAAAATTATTTGGTCAGGTACCAAGTAATTTTTGTATGATGGGAGGAGGAAGAGAATTATGGTTTGCCTTGATGTTGATACTAAGGAGTTTTCACATCTAGTCCAAACTGATCACTTTTATATTGAGAATCATCTCGATTTTCATCAACTACACCCTACATTAAATATGATTTTTCCTTCTCACTTGAGAATGTAACTTTCCCAAAGATGTACAAAATATCCTATTTCAAAATGCAAATAATGCTTGGGAATTCAATCCACCACCTCCTCCTTTGTATAATGATCGTTAGGGTTGTGAGTCCACTCCTTATTCTCCTTGCCAACATGGTTGGGGTGATACTAGTCCTAGTGGTCCACATACTGATTCCAATACTACCCCTCCTTCGAAATATGCATGCGCCATCCCCCCTTTTCCACTATTTGATCCACCTACTGATGTTCTAGATGTTTCTACTACTCTTGTTTTCGGTGCTACTCATGATGTGATCCTCCTCCTTAGAATTAACACAATATTATCATGGATGATTTTGTTTATGATGTTCTTGTTGTAAATGATAATCATAAAAATATTGATGTTTTGTGTGATTTTGATGATGAAATCCTTGTCACTTTACCATGTACAATTCTAATTTTTGAAGCTTTTGTGAATGATCGTGTGATTAAATAAGTCCTTTCTTTTTTGAGAGAGAAGTGGTAGCTTCTCTGTTCAATGTTTTACATTCTGAGCTCTCTTCCTATCCTCTTAATTCTCTAACTATAAGAAATGTATTTAAAAAACCTTTCTCTTCACATTTTAGGGAGATTTTGAAAATTCCAAGGGACAAACAAGGGGAAAACCAAGACATGTCGGTGGAGATGTCCAGAAAAGTGTAGAAGAATATGTTTAAAGAAATGAACATAATTTCGTCACAAGAGGAGCCATCCCAACTACAATGTGCATAAGATGTATGTAATCATTTGTTTATTATTTTATGTACATCGAATTTAAGTATCATGTGAAATACTAATTTTTGATTGTTTTGTTGCAGAAAAGAAAACAAATAGAATCCATCCATCACATAAGACAAGATGATGATGAATAACATGATTGATCACAAACTTTGTGAGTATTTGTGTTTATGGACTTTCTTAAGATTTTATTTTTGTTATGATCTTTATATTTAAATAATTAATTTACACTTGTCCATGGATATTTTCTACTAGGTGCTAATATACAAAGATGAGCCAACCCATGAATTGATAAACATTGGGTTAAGTATGGGTTTTGAGTATATGTTGAAATAATTAATTGAAAATTTGTAAAAAAAAATGAATTGAAATATATACATATCAGTGCACTATATTCTTTTGAACTCACTAGACAATGTGTGCCACAATATAGACATCAGTGCATTTTGAGGAGTCATACACTCTGGTACATATTAATTATAATAATGCACCAGACTATTGAGAAAACACATCATTCCATAAATGATATAACGTAAAATAATATTTTCCGTTTCAAAATTGTACGGTGCTCATGTTTGAAATATTGACTAGGGCACTAAATGTTTTTTCATACTAGTGTGTTACATTTATTATACGCACCAAGAATATAAATATTATTTATGCACTAGTGCCCTTACTACATTATACCCATCGGTGCATACTAAAAATAATGGTGCCAAGCTATCAATACGTACTAATTACAGAAGCACAAAGGCACATGCTATATTAAACGCACCATGTTTCAAGATATCATGATTTCACTGGGGCTAATCATAAATTAATCGCACTGGGATAGACTAATCCTAAAGCGTATCGGTGCTAACTATAGCTTAATCGTACCAGGGTGGACAAATCCTAAAGCGCATCGATGCATCATAATAAAAGAATGTGGAATTGGTGTGTAGTAATTATAAGAGAATCAGTGCTTTGCATATGACAAAAAAGGCGGAACTGATGTGCAATAGTTATAAACACATCGAGGCATTTTTTATTATATTCAGATACAAGGTGTTTTTATTATATTAATGTACTAATGTGTTTTATTATATTAATGTATCAATGTGATTTTTTCAATACCGCATTGGTGCATTTTGACAAGAAAAGCATTAAAAAAAAAACCTTTGCCCACCCATTTTTTTTAATTATATAGAACATCCGCTAAAACCTCCACATCCAATAGAGGAGGTTGTAACAAAGGTTTCTTTGAAATTTTTTCCAAATTTTTTTACACTAAAAACCTCCACTAGAAAGTGTCGTCCTTGTAGTGATCTGTAGCTTCTCCTTTGATCCTTTTTTGAAGCCAACTTTGGAAGACAATAACACAACTAATCTAGTCACTAGTTATTAATTTAGAGGCCTTCTTATGTTTTGAACAGTCACAAAAAACTATGTATATTATCTGTAGAGTTCCTTATTAGTCCTTTTAGAAGGTATAGTTACAAAAAACAATTTTCTCATGTGAATATCTTATGAAATCATAGTATTTTTGAATAGTGTTGTCAACACTCGAGGAGTGTATTTTCTTTCATCTCAAATAAAAATACAATTTTTTTCTTAGAAAAAAAAATTATTTAAAGCCACCAACTATAAAAGTACTTAGATTTCAACATCACATACATTTTTGCAAATATAAAGTGGTATAATGTGTCAATTTTCACATGCAACTCTATGTGACTAATTTTCAGATCTGAGAAATTGCTTCCTAGTGAACCAACAATAACACCCTAGCTGTTATCACTAGAAAATTCTACACTGAAAATTAATGATTGAAAAACATATGCAGCGGAAACAAAAAGATCATAGATGAATCATCAATACACATGAGAGAAAATTTCAGTTATGTAATATTGTTATCATTAGAAATCTTGAGGGAAAAACCAACCCTCTCAGCCAATACAATATCACCAAATTTGAGGACACCTTGTCCTCCAAGGTCACAAAATTGAGAACAACCTTGTTCTCCAATACATATCAGAAAGTCAAACCTCAACAATACGGAAATATCTTTTTCCCACGAATCTTTTGTAGACCACCTGTACAGACTGCTGACATCACTTGACAGCCTGTATGGATCTGTACTTTACCGCAAAACCAGATATGTGATTCACCTTACTGGAAACCCACGGGCATACGTTGTTTTCTCTCCTGCAAATCACATATACTTTATATGTGCTTTTTCCTTATGCAAACCACACATATACGTGCTTTGTCCTCCTACAAATTGTGTATGGTGCAAAAAAATTTCTCCACACATGTGACCTTCTTCACCTCTCTCTTCTAGGCCAGATTCGCCACCTTGCATAATTTTCCTTTGCTGAGATCTCCAATCCTCCTAGCACAAGTGAAAACTAACTTATGCTAGCTCCATTATGTTTCCACTTACTCTACATGATATATTGAAATGTCACAATGACATCTCTCCTTTATATACAATCCTTAGGGGTCACCATAGAAGCCCCTCCACAAGTCAACATAAAATTAAGATTTCCTTGTGGGTATGAAGCCCCAACACAAGCCCACAAATCCCATCACCAAACCCATGGATCCCTCACTCAAATCCAAGGGCGTTTTCACCAAACCGAAAGTTTCATGTGGTTCCCATGATGATTCCCACATGCCCAACACATAGGGTCATGTGAGAATACTTGCACAAAGCTACAAAAATAAACACTCCCTCTTAGCAAGGAATGTATTCTCACCACACTCCACAAGTGAGAATGCTTCCTGATGCTACCAAAGCATCAACACTCCCTTTTAGCGAGAGAGGCATTACATCCTCCATCATCACCTGGAAGCATCTATGTCTCCCACACTGAATCCTCTACCACAAATTCTCTCCAATCCATATGATTGGATGCTCCCCCTATCACTGAAGCAAATCACACTCTCCATTCCTCCTAATTAGCTGCATCTTTGGTCATTGAAGCAAATCCTACTCTCCAGTCCTCCTAACTAGCTGCATCCTCGGTCACTGAAGAAAATCCTACAATCTTGCATGATCCCATCCTAGAAGATATCCTAATCCTAGAATCCTCCTGGTTCTAAACCTCTTGTCTGGCCATATAAAACCATGACACCCTCCTAACAGTCTTGGAATATGCCTCTCTCTCTCTCTTGGACCTAAAGGTTGGATCCCACTGAGCGACTAACTCTCCCTTTGAGCCTCTTGACTCCCTATGAAGTCGACTTCCCTATGAATCCATTAACTCCCTCTAAAGTCAAACTCCCTCTAAGTCTACATAAATTATTGAGCTACATGCTCCCTGTCCACTGGATCCTAAGGGTTGAATCCCTCTGAACTCTGGCTCCCTCTGAGCCTGTACTACAAGCGGAGTTGCTTGCCTCACCACTAGTGGAACTACCTACCTCACCACTGGTGGAGCTACATGCTCCCTCTATGATACTGGTGGGGCCACCTGCCCCACCACTGGTGGAGTCATCTGCTCCTCCTCATCAGTCTCTCTTCTCCTGCTGGTCACAACACACATATTTTGGCCCATCGGCCTAACTCCAAGAACCATCGTTGATCTAAAGCTATATTGTCTGGGCACAAACAATACATTTCCAACTCGAAACAATATGTGGTACCCATTCGTCTCAATCTTTGAGACTGAGAGGACACTCCTACTGAGTTCTGGAACCCATAACACATTTGACACCCTCAACACCTCTCATGAATCCAATCAGAACAATATTGTACTGTATGCTTGGCTCCTGGGCCAAGCTCCACACACAAGTCTGAGCCAGTCTCTGTGAAAGTGTCAAACAACTCTCTAGTAAATGTCATATGGAAAGATGCTTTGTTATCCACAAACCAAGTCCCCCTACTGGAAAATGTACCTGAAAGGGCGAAAACCAACGAGATCTCCCTCTGGAACTTGTCTACAACCTCATCAACCTCTGTTGCTGATGCTTGCTTCCTTCTTCCCCTTCCCCTCTGGTGTGGACACTATGAAGCAAAATGACCATAGTTATGGAACTCAAACCATCTATATCCTCCCTGGACACCAATCGAGTCTCCTCCTGGATACAATCAGTCCATATCCTCTCAAACCCTAGAAACATCTTTTGTGCACAGATCCCCTACACAAAAAGGTTCCCAAACCTAGGAAGACTAACTCAACATCCAATAACACATGTCCAACCCAGATCAACACTATATATCCCTACTCCTCAATCCCTGAGGCTAAGAGCACACTCCTGACACCCATAGCACATTTTCCACTCGCAACACACCCCATGAATCCATATGCAACACCACTGCTCCATATCCCTATACTACATGCCTTGTCCTCCTACCAAGCTGCTCGTACACACTTGAGTCAGACACTGTGAAACTCACAAACAAATATTGTTCCCATTTCATGTGTCAGTGGCTCTCACTGGATAAGAACCATGCAATCCTCTAAGGCAAGCATCCTGCAACCCCAAGTCACAACCATCCAATGAACTTCTACCCAAGTCCATCATCCAAGTCACCAAAATAAACTATGTGTGTGCACATGCTACCATTGATCTTGTGTCCTCGTCTCAACAATCCCGAGTTGCGGATGGACACTCGGTCTAGTCCACTCTAGACCTACGCAAATCATCTCTACAAATGTCTTCATCCTGCTGGGTCAAATACCACATACATTGTCATACCTTGACAATGTGAAACTCTCCAGCTCGATGAATACTGTGTCTCATCAATCTGCCAAACATTTGAAGCCATCTCGTTTGTGCCAAAGAACCTGAGATGCACCCATCGTAACTCACCATGACAAGTCACTTAAATTCCATCCACAAGGTTGGAAATCTGCCACATAACATACTACTATGATCTAGGATCTTTGTCGATCCACCAGAACTCCCAACTTTCCACATCACTGAGCTACAACTGTCACTATAGCTCCCTTTTAGAGCTATCACCTGTGACCTGCACGGAACAAGAACAAGAATAACACGCCTCCAGTGCTGCATCC
The DNA here is from genome assembly GCA_032191745.1 of Picea mariana. Taxonomy (NCBI): domain Eukaryota; kingdom Viridiplantae; phylum Streptophyta; class Pinopsida; order Pinales; family Pinaceae; genus Picea; species Picea mariana. Next base: position 53,879 of record JASDQU010736310.1, on the reverse strand, counting down.
AAAAATGTGTCACAAATATGATCCCCTTCTCTTCAGATCCCAAGATCTAATACCATGTCAATTTTCACATGCAACTCTATGTGACTAATTTTCAGATTTGAGAAATTGCTTCCTAGTGAACCAATAGTAACACCCTAGCTATTATCACTAAAAAATTCTACACTGAAAATTATTATCTGAAAAACATATGCAACAAAAACACAAAGATCAGAGATGAATCATCAATACACATGAGACACAATTTCATTTTTGTAATCTTGTTATCATTATAAATCTCGAGGGAAAAAACAACCCTCTCATCCAATACAATATCACCAAATTTGAGGACAACCTTGTCCTCCAAGGTCACCAAAAGTGAGAACAACCTTATTCTCCAATATAAATCAAAAAGTCAAACCTCAACATTAATATGGAAATCTCTTCTTCCCATGAATCTGTTGTAGACCACCTGTATGAACTGTTGATGCCACCTGTCAACTGTACGGATCTGTACCTTCCCAGAAAACCAGATACACGATTCACCTTACTGGAAACCCACAAACATACGTTGTTTTCTCTCCTACAAACCGCATATACCATATACCCTCCACAAGTCAACATCAAATTAGGATTTCCTTGTGGGTGTGAATCCCCAACACAATCCCACAAATCCCATCACCAAACCCATGAATCCCTCACTCAAATCCAAGGGGTTTTTCACCAGACCGAAAGTGTGATGTGGTGCCCATGATGATTCCCACATGCCCAACACCTACGGTCATGTGAGAATACCTACTCAAAGCTACAAAATCAACACTCCCTATTAGTGAGGAAGGTATTCTCACCACACTCCACAAGTGGGAATGCCTCTCGATGCTACCAAATCATCAACATAATGATATTCACCTACATCGTTATTTTTAACAAGTTTATTTGATTAACAATGTAAGGGTATTACTTCTAAAGTCCATCGTTATTTTTAACGAGTCTATTTAATTAACAATGTAAGGGTATTACTTCTAAAGTCTATTTGATTAACCATGTAGGGATATTATTTATAAGAACTCTATTTAATTAACAAATTAACAATGTAAAGG